>JBBMHQ010048889.1:0-16449 GCA_037834295.1 Postelsia palmaeformis
GTAGGCAATTCCAGAGACAGCAATGGGAGTACACTTTGTAACTGCCTCTTGGGTGCCTTGCCATAAACCCTACGTGAGACGATCAATTCTTTTGTGCGGAGTAAAGGTTATTTACCTCGCACAAATGATCTAACTAGACAACCAGCTGTCGGTGACCGCCGAAAAACAAAACAAAAACGGTAGCCTGGTTGTCTAGCTGACGTGGTGAGCGGCATGTTTTACAGTGTCGTTGCCAAACGATGCCAACCCAACAGGGGGGGGGGGGAGTCGCGTGCAAATCCCCGGGCGATGATGCTCGTGTGTCTAGATGGAAAAGATAGTCATATCTCGTCGAGTGGAGATCTTCCCAAAGAAAAAAAAAACTTGTTTGTTGCGCGTGCGTACTCGCATTTGTTTTCCGCTCAGAAGATCGACGTGGACGATAAATCATCCAGGGGGGGGGGGAAGGGTGTACTCGATAGGAGATATGTACTCGATCTTATGCACGGCCGTAGTCGTATGACCATAGACCCGCGCATCCCTGCAATGCCGGGAACGGAGCATGTTGGGTTTTAACCGACCAGGCAGGTATTGCTTGCACCAAGCGCGAAGCGAAACGTGAGGTGCCCGGCGAGCTGCATTCTACTATTGCGGGGGACGATAGTAGATACGCGCACGATTTCGGGTGCCTTTACGCCTCGAACGAAGTCACTACTACGGTTTTGTTTTTTTTAAATTACCAAAGTGTTTTGTTTGTTCGGGTTTTTCGCACCTAAATTTCATAGCCATAGGGTTAGGGTTTAGATGTCGAACCATCGGGCTGCTTATCTGTCATATATACAGTTATATTCATGTCCCCCCTTTTCCGCTGTCATCCCACATCACGCGGAACCCAACGCACACAACTTGGCTGAGAATTTAACAGCGCGTCGCAGCTATTGTCACGCCCCTCGATTTGGCGCTCAGCCTCTCCGCCGGTAGATATGGAAGCCACAAAGGTTGCTGCACCCCTGTGCGGTAGACGTCTTAGAAAGATTCAAGGGGGTGTTGATTTTCCCGTCTCGGTTTCGCCGAATCAATCAAAATGTTTGAGCTCTGGGCTGGCTGATAGTCTGCTGCTCTGACGAGTATCGCATGAAAAACAGAGCACTCGTTTGATGACCCCACTGTTCCTGATGCCCACCTTCTATGCCATGTACTATGCCCGCCGGAGTGGTTGATACTTGCACCAGACAGATAGCAGATTGATTGTTCGCTTGGTGTAGGAGGAGCAGGAGGCGGGCCACGCAATGTGATCATTGTTCTTTGGTTGGCGCTCTCTCAAAAATACACCATCGTTTGCGGCCAATCTGACTGCATTTAGCGTTACGCTTGTGGGAACGATTCTGAAGCGGGGCCACGGTATTTTGAACGAGACAGTCTTAGACGAGTCCCTTGTCCCGACTCTACCTGCAACTACGCTCCTTGGCCCCGGTGGGACCTCCGTGTCGAGCCGTATCCATAGTACTCGACAATCTCTCAAACTGTTTCTCGAAACGTCCTTGACATTCCTCGTGCGGTATTGTACGTCACTGGACGTACGCTTGGCGCTCCAACCTGCATATCGGCCCCCTGCCACGAAACAAGGATTTGCTGACTCCACCTTCGTAATTTGTAAGGGCGAACGTTGATTCGAATCGCGTTTGGTTGTGTCAAAAGCAGGGGCGTACGCACCCGGGTGTATTACGAAGCACCCGTTCGAATATGTACCCAGAACGAGCCTGGAAGGCACTGTGCACCGGATCTTCGCAGCACTCGCGCGTCGTCCCTACAAACACTCTCCAACCGAGACACTTAGAGTCGAATGTTACGCACCCAGTTGCATCGGTAAAATGTATGTGTCAGGTGTACTTTGGGTGTCGTTATATTATTTACGGAGTATTGAAGGTCTTACGGGTTAGGGTTAGGTCTCCATGATGCATCCTCGCGGGAACTGTTTTCGGTTTACGAGCAACAACCTGCGCCGCCAACGTAACTTTTTTTGCTACCATCTGTCTCTTCGTTGTACTTGCAGGTGCCATGTATGTCCATGACTCAAAGATCGGCATCGACGGGATAGCCTTGTTCACAAATAACTGCGCTGTCGTCAGTGGAGGTGAGAATTTGCAACTGATGCGCATCACCACACACGTCGATCTCTGGTATGGAGAGAACCAGGGAAATCCACTCCGAGGAAAATCCAGAAATACTGATTGATCGCTCATGTCATACGGAACACCTGCCACCAAATAAGTCCCGACTGCGCAAGAAAACATATAACAGTTGAAACGGAACAATCGACGTATTCTTGGTCCCGTAGAGAGAGACCTGCAGCCGAACGTTTTGATATGATGTCCGTCTGTAGTGCAGCCTAGGTGGCAGCGCTTTGGTGTGTGATGTCCGCACTCTATGCCGCCACAATGATTGCGTGAAAGGTGGGTGCTCTGATCATTGTATTGTACCTCCATATACAAAGCCAGAGGGCAGTGGTCGTGGTTTCCTACTTACCCACAAACGAACAACATAGCACATGAGATACATAGTCACCACCTCGCTCACCCAGAGGAACTACGCCAATATAGCACATGGCCCATTCTGTTTTCGACTTTGCGTTTGACGTATGGTTGTGAAGATCAGAGAAACCAATGTGTAGAATGAATGTTGCCCTGTTGATACATAACTTACCGGATTCCGTGTACAACTATTGTGGTCGTCCCGAGGACAAAACATGTAGTGGGGCTACCTGGAATACACATAGCAACACTCCCAGCGCACTTGCAATAAGGTGCCGTCGAGTTTTATCTGTTCATTACCTGTGTGGCATTGTCATCTATCCTATTTCCTAACCCTAAGCGTTACCTATTAACTAAGCAGTACCAAGATACGGAGTATGTGCCAACTTTGAATAACTTCACCTTGCCAACCCACGCATGTCGCCAACACGTCCGACATACATCTAGTAACGTCTCGACGAGCAGCCTACATTCGAGGGTACACCACCGTTGTGCAAACACGATGCCAGTGATATATAATGTGCTCATATCTCAGGTACACAATCAGCCGAAAATATTGTTTGGATTATAGAAGCAAGCCGAACGGCAATGTAAATATCCACCGGGTTTTCATTAAATCTGCTTTTACATGCCGATGATGCATTCAATGAGACTCAGCATATAATTGTCGTATGAGGTGTAGCAACCTGTTCAACCGTGCTTTCGTACGGGTTGGTGGTTCCCATCTGCCTATGTCGGTCCGGAAGGTGGGTGCCGGTTTTTCGCGTTTTGGCGGAACCATTCTTGTCTCTCTCGCCGCGCCCATGTTTGTGACGTAACCATGGTCACCACATAACTCCCAGGGTCAGCCTAACATACGTATATACTGTATACGTCCTAACCATTTATCATATACACCTGCAGGTGCCATTTATCTCATCTATACAAAAACCATTGTCGACGGAATGGCCATTTTCACCAAAAACTCGGCTGGTACCGACGGAGGTGAGAGAAATCGCAGTACATACTTATGAATACATTTCGAAAACATTACGAGTACCACATACATAGGATACAGTTTATCGGTACCGGCTGCTTGCAAATCTGCAGTACCAGTATGCGTTTTGTATGCTTCCCCGGAACAACGTGCCTCCCGAGCACAAGTCGGGCCCTCCCGGCCGCACGACGGTGTTACTACTACGGCATCCAGCAGCCCTCGATGTCTGCGGGGAACCAATGCGCGTCGCCCCTGAACTTTATCAGGAGCGGGAGACGGGGGGGGGTTGATGCCCGCCGAGGGACGGGTTGCATGGGCCACAAAACGTGCAATAGAGCTGTTCCCAGCATTTTCGGAGGCGTGTACATATTGTAGATTGTATTGTGTGCCGTGAGTCGGGTTCGTACATTTAATGTTTTTCGTTTTCCCGCGGGGGTGGAACATCCTCCCGGAACAGTTTTGGTGTTTGTATTCATGTGTGTATCCGCTGCACCTGGGTCAGTGATGAGTTTTCCCCTGGGGGTTATTGTACGACGTGCACACTTACTTGAGCGTGATATTCTGAGTCGTCGTGCGAGGTAGTCTTGTCTAGAACATTCCACTTCTCCTCAGGTACATCCTTAGTTTCTCCTCTGACCTCGGGCGGAAGAATGTCCGTGCTATAGTTTGCAGTGCCTTGAGTATATTTTGCGCTCAAGTCCAGCAATTTCAAGCAATTAAAGACGAGACGATCCTCTTTTGGCATAACGGTTGTGCCAATAATGTCCACCAAGGCAAACTGGCGCATCGCTCGTTGCAAATAATCAGTGTTGAAGGAGAAGTTGCGGTACATCATCAAATTGATGTTCTCGTACGCCATAGAAAACTCCTGAACGAAAGTGCCCTCCAAAACCTCGGTCCGACAAAGGTCCGTCCGTCGTCTGAACCTTCACGTGCGCAAGCGTGATTGTGGTAAGTACCGAGTGCTAACGTGAGTTTGATCAAACACCTTCCGGGGGGCTGTTTTGACGTAAGTACACTGCTGAGGTTGTCCACCATGATGACATGTCGTTGTTCGCCAAACGACGTTATATGATACAACTGCAGCACCGTATATGATGTATTCGTCCTCTATCATAGATTATGGAGCACGGTAGCAAAAAGCACCCGCACCCCGGTGAAACGAATCTTGAGGGTTGACCTCTTGTTTGAATAGTAGCTCGTTATCGCGAGCTCGCCGTCGAGTTTGATAATAGTTCCACAAGTACTTAGCAGGGTCCTCTTATATATCCCACAACGAACTGTGCTACTCAAGGGCGAGGTCTAAATGTGTTTATGTCGTCTGTACTCATGCTTCATAATCATTCTTGATCCCGGCTCAATCGTGATTGGACCAAACAATTTTAGTGAATACGCGCCCCGCATCAAACGAGAGTGTGCGTCGCTCACCCGCACTTGCACGCCGACATCCAAGTGAAGCTATGAGTGTGTGTGAGAGAGAGTGGCCTTGTTTTTTCCAGAACTACTGCGCGGGTGGTGTGTGTAATGTGCGAATCATGCATGGAAAGAGCGGTGTATTGACAGCTTTACCCGGATACCTACTCTACTTCTTTCTCTCGTACACCTCAACAACCAACACCTGTAATTACGCCGTTGTGTTTGCCCTAGCCTAAACCAGCACTGCAGCAGATACACCCATCCATTGACGGGCAATGACAGCGACTATACTTATTAGGGTTCTCTACCTGCTGCACTTGTATTTGGGTTCTACAGGAAGACAAGGAGTCCCGTGAGCCAAGCTCTCTTCGGGCCGGGTCCCTTCGTCCTGCGTATTGTCCAACAACTTTTTTTGTTAGCATGCAGTGGCCGGGTGTTTGGCCTGTGGGAACAGTCATCCTGTGTGCGGTGTTCGCACTGCAGTGCGCTTGATAGCTGTCGTTCACAACAATGGCATGCGCGTCTTCGGAGTGGACATGCGGCGTTTCTTTGTTATCAACTTGCTAATTTTGTTGTGGTAATATCCTTCCTACAACTTCCATTATAATAACTGGTGGAAAGCAACGGAAACAAAAGTCAGATGAACACAGGTGATCGTACCGTGGCGTCGAGAAAAGTCACTTGCCGTTGTGTGATATGTTGTTTTGTGAAAAAAACATACGGGCGGTCAAAATTACACTATAATGCCCAGGTTTACCCCGAGTTGACCTGAAACGAATCCAGGCCAAGCCGACATAATTTGCTTGGTATTTCTGGCATGTCTTGTTCATATAGTCACTCTCCACCTCGATTTTACGCGTGTATTTGAACATAAAGTTCATCCTGAACTACTTAGCACCCTACATGATGTTGCATCACACCACGTATTTAACGCGTCAACACACATACCAGGTATGAAGTGGTCATAACATCAAACCGATACTTCTGTGAACCCAACGACAACGTAAAAACCAGTGTCCGCCCTCATTATTTTTCATTGAAAAACGCTCAACATGTTGGCACAGCCTGGTGAACCATATTTATCGCGAATCAGCTGAGGTGGGAAAAATAGCTGCCAGCGAACCGGATACGATAATACAGCAGATAAGCCGAAAATAAATACATTTGAAATATTATACTGAATAAAACGGACGCCATGCCCTGACAATGGATGAAAGATAACACGTATACTGACAAGAACGCTCGATGACTGTTGCACGGACAAAGCAACGAAGTGAAATGACGAAGAAACATGAACACAAATGAAAAAAGGAAGAACAGGAAGAAAACAAGAACAAAGAAGCAAACAAATACCAGGCGAGTAACACTAAACTCGTCCTCAAGGCGTCGACTGTAGCATAGGGTCTCTTCTGTGGTATAAGGCTAAGCCAGGCCGTTTGGCACACGATATTTATCATCTCCTCCCAACCCTTGTCGACGGTGGTGTCAAGTGCCAGAACCACCCCCCCCCCCGAATGGAGTACTGAGCGCACCGAATAGAGTACTGAACGTACCGAGTATTTGCCAGGTATATCAAACGATCCGTAGATTGTTTTGTGGCGAAACACAAACGCAGTTTCTCTCGAAATAGCTTCCAGGCATCAGACTTGAAAGCCTTTACTCACCCTTGGTGGTCATGGATGAAATGAACCGTTTGCCGGCCTAACCAATACACATCGTACGGTTAGTTACCGTGTTCCGGAGCAAACAAGATAACCTTCCATACATTGTTTTTCTTTCGTACCGTCAATGTAAAAAAAAAACACGTCGGCTGTGAGTTCGACCGATCGGCAGTTTGTTCGGTACTCGACTGCGCAAGCTGCCTGAATCGTTCCTGCGTGTTCCAGAGAATTTCCTAATTTGAAAATCAGAAGGAGCCCCAACAGTAACACCTGCCAGACCTCCCCGAAACAGTCGTTGATTTTGTCATCGTGAACGTTTTCGCCCTAGATCTGGGCGAACAGAAATTTCGTGAGTTTCTAGCGAGAAGGGACGAGGAAAAGTTAAATCGATGCTCCAGAGCTGCGTTTACCGACAGGCGTGATAACGATGCTTGCAGGGTTTGGAACACATACCCATACGCGGAGATGCTGGGGAATATGTGCGAAAATGTAGCTGGATGGACGGTACATTTGTGCATACCATCTTTCCTGGTTCAAAGTCAATATTTTGTATATTCTCTCTCTGGGCTGTTTTTGGTACAACACCAAACCTATTCCTGTACGCTTTCTGCGCTTGATTGCAAAGTGTGCTCATTGAGTTTGTAAGCGAAGCCCCGAACACAAGAACAGCGGCACCTCCAGAGCCCTGGTAGCCTTTGTTCCCGATGTGGCTGCGAGACTCTGCGTGTCTGGTTTCAGATATTGTCGCTTCTTGTGTTTCCCAAGCGCAAGATTTCCGCTTCTGGAAGAGGATTGATGCTGTGCACCATGTTACAAGACAATACCCAACACTAGTACCATATCATCGCTAGTAACGCCACGACAACTACCACAACCACCACCACATAACACCACCATCACGCGCCAGCCACCAAGAATACCAAGCTTGCTCTGCTCCTGCTGCTTAAACGGTTAGGTGGTAGTGGCGGCATTGTTGGTGGTTTCACGTTGCGTGTTTGAGCGAAGTGTACAGGTTTAATGCCACAAGAATCGACGAACCCCGACTCGTTTCTTATCGACGAGCAGTACAGCCCCAGTTACAGTCACATCACTAACAAAGAGGGATTTCCTGGGGACCTCAACCGCTCACCACGACCAACAGTATCTCTGTGAAAACATGACGACGTTGGACACGAATCGCAAAGGACAGATATTTTATACAGCATAGGAGGCTCTAAAGATGTTGTCTGAGTAGGAATCGTTGATGGTTATGTTAAGCACGGCGAGAAAACGACGTCATAAAGCTCACACAATGCACTGGAAGGTTATGAGGGAGATCACATAATCACGCTATATTCCGGTTTTATTGGATTCGTTTTTTTGAATGCACCCCGCTCTTCTCAAGCTCCACCATATTAGCATTTTTCTGGAAGAGCTAGAAACCAAGGGCTTTTTCTGCGGGTGTGACCCGATCCGCAGCCCGGATCACGTGGTGTTCAAAATGTCACGGGTCAGATCAGGTGGGATCAGGAAGTGTTTAAAATCTCACGCGTCGGATCGGGTCAGGCCAAGAGTTTTTTCAAGTTTCGTGGGTCGGACTAGGTCGGGTCAAGAGTTCCAAATCTCACGGGTCGGGTCGGGTCCAGAGGTGATGAAAAGCTTACGCGTCGGGTCAGGTAATGACCTGCGAGAAGCGGGCTACTCGCGAGTCTGGCCAGTATGACCCGCGAGTTGTTTTCTACAGGCCCGTCGGTCAAATCCGCGCATTCAGCACGCCGATCCTACACTTGAATCACCATCCGCTCTCTTATGCAAAGGCTTCTATCGTATCACCTCTCTATAATTTTCATTTTGTATCGTATTGAAACTTTAAAACTCCGGCAACTCAATATACGCGTGCGCGCACCCAATCATGCCCACTACAACCAGGTCATGTATCTTCGCGGGGCACTAGAGTGAACATTCAATTGTTTTCGAATTGCCGACTCGCTGGCGAGATCCGTGAGTCGAACCTTCGGGTCAAGTTGAATGGTCTTGCGACTCAAGGTGACCCGACCCGCTGAAAGCCGTGTCGCACGGGTCAGTTGGAAAGTGGCTGGTCGGGTAGGATCGGATCGGATCGGATCGGGTCAAGAAGTTTTGAAATCTCGCGGTTCTTTTTGTTCGGGTCAAGAGAATCCAAAAAATTGCAGATAGGATCAGGTCGAGTTGAGAGGCTTTCAGACTCTCACGGGTCAGGTCAAGCCAACATACCTCAACTTTTTTGTCAGTCGGATCGGGTCATCTGTTCGACCCAACCCGACCTGACCCGTGAGGTTTGACCTGACCCGCGAAAAAACTCTGGTGTTTAGCAACAATGCGATACCCTGGCGTCAATTCTTCAACGGGATGGCTAAGTTGCAGTGGCTTCACGGGTGGCATTCTTGTTGTAGACGTTGTTGTTCTTGACATGACGGTATGCTACTTGTCGCTGAGTAGCTCCGATGATATCTCGTCCCCCTCAGTGTTGAAGCTTCGGTATGATGGGGTACAAGACATTTCAACGTACCCTTAGTTTGACTTGGTGTTACTGTTGTAGATTGTTCCGAGCTTTCATGCATTTATCCTTGGCCTGACGGGTTTCTTTCCGTTTGTGTCGGGGTGTGTCGTCCTTGACCCACTAACTGGACATGGGACCCGCCAACTGGACATAGTAGTGCTCATTTTTGTTGTTGTTAGCTTTTTGTTCGTATCCTTAAGCTGTCTTCTTGGTTCCGTCTAGGCGGCCTCCTTGTAGGGGCCTTGTGTTGGTTCATCAGCTGGACATATCCCATGACTGATCGCACCAGTAAACAGCTACTTTGTCCTCAGGACTCCGCATGCTTATTGAGCGCATGTTTTCTTCCGTGATTTCCCCTCTTCCTTCTCTCTTTCATACCTTCGTGCTTTCCTTCTTTCTTTCTTTTTCTCTCTTTCCTTTTTCACGAGGGTACATATCTTACTATGTGTGTGGTCCCGGTGAAACTTGGTTGCAAGTGTTACTAGATGATTTACCACAGCTCGTGAGTACCGTTTCTCGTACCGACTGGTCTGCTCACCATCTCGTTCTTGCTTATGTTCTCTCATTCAGGTGCAGTTTTGTTCCAGCCTGTTTTTATGACCACATGTAGGATTTCAGGGAAGCGATCTAATGTGATGACATCATCATCCTCATTGTCACGTTACTGCAAACGTTGGTCGCTTCAGCTTTAGCAACAATTTCGGCTCTTTTTCTTGTCAAGTGATCAAGGGCGGCAGATTGTTACTACGCGATCGGGGTGTCCCGGTACAATCCGCACGCCCGGCTGCCACAGAGGCGTTCTACGAGAGAGATTCACCCTTAATGTGCTGAGGATCCTCACTTAAGGAGCTCCATACCTCACTCGAAAACTGACTTTAACAAAAATCATATGGCATCCCGATGAATAATCCCATGGCCCAAAGGTACAAAAAAGTTATTTCACGAAACAAAGTTGGATTTTTGACGATTTTGGGTTAAGGCACTCCGTCATTCGGGAAACATTTCAGCGGAAATGTGGTACCTCTATCGTAAAACGCGTCCACATTTGGACGCATTCTGTATGGCTCGGATATTGCCCAATGGGTCACGTAAATATCACTCTGGCAACGATATATTGCGAAATGCGCTATCGTTTACCTCAGCACGGCCAATCTGTTTCACGTACAGTGCTGGCCATGTTGTGTGTCTATGCTGGCGCAGGTCGCAGGCATTCCTCGCTAAGGTGATGAGCGAACTATTCTTCTCATTAGCACCACACCCCGAGATATTCGCTCGACTGATATGTGTCAGCGCCAATGAATGAAAATCTCGTGTACACCGTATTGGAGGTCGCTCCGAGAGCCAAATATTCGTGCCAGGGCAGCTCTGCCCTTCCGGAGGTCAACGTACACGCGTAGTAGGTCTAGGCTCTCGAATGTTTCAGCGGGATGGATTGCTTGGAGCTACCAGCCCCTCTGTCCTCAAATTATCGAGGAGCCCATCGCGCTGAAGTATTCCAATACTCTCTTTTTGCCGATACTTGCAGGTGCAATATATGGTACGGTCAGCGACTTCAATATTACCGGTAACAAGGGGTTTCTTGGCGGTCAGTTAGGTATTGAAGGTAAGGGGATGCTAAGGTGGGGATCGCCGTTGATCTCTTTGGACGGCTGTCTAAACACCATCAAGACATATACGTGCTGGTTACCCAGTACCTGGTGTATATGTGGGTTTTGTCTCAGTTTTTTTTCTTACAGTGCGGCATTCGGTAAAACCCGGGCAACACACATCAGGTATGTCGTTGCTGTTATACGCATAAACAACACGGTTTCTCCCCGATTGTTGTAACGTAGGGTCCCCCGCGCCTATCGCCATGCTCGAGCTTGGTATATATATATACCAGGTATATTTTATCGCTGTTCTCAGTAAAGGTACCGACGCGCGAGAAGCAAATCAGAGAAGTGAGGGAGTGTTACAGAGTTTGGGATGGGTGGGCTGATCGGCCGCAATTTCACCCCGCCTGTGTCCCACTGTAGTCGTCCTTCTGTTGGTTGTTACCAACGCCTGGGGTTATGCGGGAAAACTGCTGCTTGATATTTCCGGTAACGTATATCGCAGAAGTCGCAAAGTCCGACACCTTGACGAATACGATGGGCCAAACTAGATATGGCGCTTTGTTCCCGTCATACAGGGGACCGTAGTATGCAGGGTGCTAAGTTAGGGCAGCATAATAAGTACTAGTATCCCCCAATGTTTCCACGCATTATTTCCTAATGACTACCACGGTATCTCGTCCCCGTAACATTACGTAATATTGGGGCCATGGTGGTCAGACCACACGTTTGACCTGCAAAATCAAATATCCCCCTATGCCTAGACCTGGTATGTGATTAGACGTCAATTGTTTCCATGAAAGTCACGTTCCCCCAAAACGCATAAGACGGGTGGTCCTCTTTGGGTCGGGTGTACTTGTTTTGTTTAAATCGATAAGGTAACGAGCCCGCCCCCGCTCAAGAACTGTTCAATCTCCAGCAAACAAACATGAGATACATTTGAACGTGAAGGTATCAGCCGTACGAGAATGCTGTCCTTCACGCGTGTTGTTTCATTCCAATGTTGCTTATATCGAGTCCTTCCGCGTTTTTTAGTATAATACGGTGTTGACCTGTATACCTCGCTGGCCATAACTCATCTCGTGGACGGCTTGTGTGCGGACGCATTATCAGGTCTACCTTGGCATTTATTATTGAGGTTACGCTAGAAAGCCACGTGACTGGCCTTCGATTCAACGTGATCGAAGAGGGTGGTTCCAGCCTGGTCATGTCAAGCGTTCCTGGTGGTAATGGCCAACGAAGAACTTGCCAAAAGTATACATCGTCGAGGGTAACATGCTATGAAATCGGTTCTCCAAACGACCGTAGCCGAACGAGCTCAGGTCCGAAGTTGCTAAGAACGTATTTCAGCTTTATCGTCGCCAAGACCACTCCGAGTAGAAGTCCACCATCCACGTCCCCCTGTCTGTGTTTCGTTTGGGTTAGTTCAGGAAACGAGTCTCTTGCTCAAGGAACTTTGTTTCGCTTGGCAGCCTGTGTACTTCGAAACTGTGTACCCTCAACGAAATACAAGCACTGCATTCTCCTGATCATACACAATATTTCCCGACGCTTGCTGACATGGGTGCTGACATGCGTTGAAGGTGAATTCTACTCGGACGTGGGAAGTGGCTACACTCTTGACTGGCACCTTGCTTGCGTTGACAACTATGCGGATGGTTTCGGAGGTGCCATGTTTATCGAAATGCCTTCTCTGCTTGAAGTCGGCGATGCCATGTTCAAATCCAATCAAGCTTCGCTCGGCGGCGCCGTGTACGCTCTTGCTGTGGAAGAAAAACTCACTATCTTTCGCGGATGCTTGTTTGAAAAAAACAAGGCCGCAGATGGGGGAGCCGTTTATTTATACACAGGACCCGGAGTTGACATCTTCATCGCATCTGTCTTCAAAAACAATTTTGCAAGTGAGTCGCTCGGAAAGATTTCGCTTGTGTGGTTCCCGTAGCACGTGTATGATGGGGCCGGATAAGACGACGAACAATGGGAGCTTCAACCGGGCAATAGCACAACTACGCACATATGTATACGATAAAATGCAGCACTGGGGACATCAGCAGTTTCCTTGAAGACACGTCTGCCGTTCACAGACACCCCCATTCCTCTGAGTATGAACAACCAACTCCACTCCTGCCCAGCTGCTCGATATTTCCGGAGAACGCACACTAAAACGTTCGCTCGCTACGCTAATGCACAGTTTGGATGAGTAAGAACGGGTGTTACAGGGAACGTACCACTACTGTTGTATTTTTTATGGGACTCCCAAGTTGAGGGAGTATATGTCTATCGCAAACGGTGGTGTAGAGAAACAAATACTCTTATCCTCGGCGTGTCGTAGGTGTTACTCGTAGAATACGACAAATACAGCTTAGGTGTAAGTTATCGGGTAGTCCATCAGGTGAGGTGCCCCTTCATTCTTCAGAAACTTAAAAGGCCAGACAATATTACCTATTTCGTGGCATGCCTCTATCGCGATACATGTTTGAGTTGTGCTAACAGCGTGCCGGATGAACGTATGAGCTCTCTCCCGATATTCATTGTCTCCACCTATTGTATCAGGGACCTCGGCAGGGGCCATCTTCCACACGGGGTCGATGCGTGTTGTAAACACCGCGTTTGTGGCGAACGAGGCCGGCGTCGAAGGCGCCGCCATTATGAGCATTGGATTTCTGGAAAGGCTGTCAAATGTGACTTTCTCAGACAACATGTATTTCTGCCCTCCCGGAGAGTACGGGCATATCATCAAGAACGAGGCAAGGATCTGTCAACATTTGTATCATACCGCATACTGTAGCTCCGGCAAGAAGTTAAATAGAGACAAACAACGCTTTCCTCCGTTATATATATCAGAGGACTCGTCGGTTGTTTACCTCTCCCAGCGTTGAAACTATTTGCGCACTCTAAAATGTTCACGAGGCGCTCCGTTGTTCAACTAAGTGTGCAACACTGCCTTGTCTACCGTGCGGTTGAATAGTGCCTGAGGCTGTGTGGAACGTTTACGTATGTATTCGCGTGGCAATAAACGTTATGCAACCTAGTTGATAGTTGATAATGTATCGAGTTTTTCGTGCTCCGTCACTGCTGTGATTATTCGGCCCTTGATTTATTCACCGATAAGGTTTTTTACACTATGCCCTTGTTTCTGACCTCGAGATCAGACCGGCTTCTGCACATCGGGCTTTGACGAAGTCTGTTCGCGATGTTCAAGCGGTCGCGATGATGCCAACACCAGCGAAGAGGTTCGACTTGACGGCCTTCCTGTCTGCGCTGAACCTCCCGTTGGCGCCACCGCCCCGTCAAGCGGCACAACGGTAGCGACCTTAGCACTTGACAAAGGCTTTTTCCGCACCTCCGACCAGAGCCACATCGTTCTCAAGTGCTACAACAAGAATGCCTGCCATGGTGGTAATGACGCCGACAAATACTGCACATTTGGATATACGGGGCCATGTGAGAAACGATAGGATGTGGTTCCTCCATTCAACGTAAATAGTTCTGGTCGATCCGAGCGAAAGGCGCGGGGGCGTTAATATATCCGTCAGTCGCCCTTTCAATTGAGAGCATGGAGGATCTGGCGCATGCCCCATCTCAACGTATCCGAGATTCTCCAATATCTAGATGATTTCGGGTAGAGAACAATCCCGCTGCTTGGAGGGGAAACTCGGTTCAAAATGTTGGATGGTTCGTGCTGAGACTCAGGACGTATGCACCAGCTTGATATGTAATCCACAACAGCTTCTTATTGTCTTCAGACTTCATGTCCGCTCTTCCTCCACGGAGCCCTTCACCTCAACGTTGAATTGCTGCAGTGGTTCTAGGTGGTCGACAGAGTCTGCTTACGAAAGGAGACAAAAGCAACACCCAAGCGAACGTTCCCATTTCACTTCCAGGTGGATACCATACTAATCACAAGGAAATACAGGTCGAGAAAACAAAGGACGGTCATGAAGAACCGCCTTTACCGCATTTCTGAATTATTATTTGAATAAAGTATGGAAATCTGGAATTTGGTGTGGCCCACGTGTGGTTCTAGTTTTATGAGAACATAAATGTAGAAAAACGCTCAAAACACTACTTTAGACTAACCCTAACCCCAACCCCGCCCCTACCCATATGAACTTTGTCTCGAAAAAATCAGGCGTTTTCTTTTCTTTTCAAAAATTGCTCGACCACTCTAAAAGCAATGCAATTTAATATTCCCCGATTTCTATACTTTATCCTAGATAATAATTCAGGCGGTAAAGTCTACTGGTCACAAAGGAGAATTTGAGGGCATCGTAAGCTTTAGGAGCCAGCCAGAACTAACCAACGACGCCCCACCAGGTGGTGTCGTCAACAAAAAGTTGCGAACCGGCAGTGCTCAAAACTCGAAAAGCCCATACCCAAACTTGTTGCAGGCGGGGGAGTCAACAAGTGTGAAGTGCTGGCATTACCGACAAAACCAGAGCTTCCACTTGGGGTGTTGGTCTGGTGGTGGCTCGTTTGAGCTTTTTGGCTGACGTACCCGATCATAGTGCGGATATCAAATTAAGGGTCCTTTGGGTGATAGGAAGCCAGTAGGGTAAAAAGGGGTAAACAAAGGCAGCCAGTTCCCTGGATGGTGGTTGGCTTTGCAGGACGTTGCTTCAGCTTGAGAAAACGCGCAAATTTCTCGAGCGTCTGTCCCAGTTTCCAGTTTACGCGATCCTTTTGTGACAACGAGCCCGCTTGCCTATTCGACAGCATTTTCTTCGAGAGTCTCCGTGGGCGTACTATATTAATTTCCTGTTTTTGTTGAGCTCGAGCTGCATGTCCATTGATTGCATTGCTCGAGTCTGAGGACCAAACTAAAATAGGTAGGTCCTTATCATCAATTGACTCGAATCTTCGGAGCCAGTCGTCTTAATGCCTGCTGTATGTCTCCAATCGGCTCTGCAGACTGTGCCGTTTGTGCTGAAGGGTTTGCTCCAGGGCTTGCCCACAGCTGTCGGGAATGCTCCGCAGGCACCACGAGAACGGCTCTGGGGCTTGCGGTGGTCGTGAGTCTGGCTTTGGTGCTGCTAGCCGCTCTTGTGTTTTCCTATCTCGGGAGTGCGGTACACGACGGTTTGGTGAGCGAGGACGTGGAGATTGCCCAAAGCTCATGGACGAGGCAATGCTGGTCTTGCCGAGCGTCCCTGGTAAAAGTGCTGCCACTTACGGCCTTTAAAATTGTGGTGACGGTCTGGCAGATCGTGTCTCAGGTACGCGGGCGTTTGCTTCTATCAATACACTTCATACAAAAGCTACAACCACAGAAGGATGTGGTTTGTCTAACAAAATTAAGTAGATAGACACCATCTATTTTTGTCAGGATGGGACCACTGCGGGCTCCGTTCGGGGGACTTCGTTGATCTCGGTCGACACAAATGTCTACGAAATAATATTTACGCCGGAGATCGAGTTATTGCGGCCATCCTCGTGAGGTTGCTACACCAGCGCAGATGCGTATACCTGAACTGTTACTCCCGCCTGTATTGTCAAGTAGAACATACTTCTTGAATGTCGTCGTACGCTGTTCAAGACATTGATCAATGTGAATAACGGCCACCCCATTGAAAAATCGGTTACTCGGTGTGTTAAGTTGCTGCGTGATTGGGGTGTCGCTAATTATTTTGAACATGAATTCGTCTCATGGTGGTGGCATTCGCATCTGACGGTAAATATCGTCGTGCTGAACTGTGCGCTCGTCTCTTATGCGTGTACCCCTTGCATCGAAGTTCTAAGTATCGCCCTCGCCGCTAGGAAATCTGGTTTGAATGGG
>JBBMHQ010049000.1:0-16449 GCA_037834295.1 Postelsia palmaeformis
CGGACACTGGGTGTACTGATGAAGTTGGGTAGAAAGGACGATTTAATGTGAAGACAACAACAACAACAACAACAACGACAACAATTTTTGCATTATTATTATGCTTGCCATCCGACAAAGTGTAGGCGTGTTGTTCTAAAAAAGGACAATCTAAAAAAAGACAACAGAAAGTGAAAAACTTAATATTGTATTATTGTTGTTTATTTTCGTTTTATTTACTTTCATCATCGTTCTGCGACGGCGGGCTACCTTTCAAGTCTGGTCCCGTCCAGAAACATAAAAAATGCTGAATGTGGAGGGAATGCAGAGCACAGCTGTACAGCAGTCTGCATAGCAGTACTCGTACTGAAGTTGGGTTCCGTTTTTTTGTATTTCAAACATGGCCCAGCACGGGCATGATGTGCCTACACACGTTGCCCCACTTAGCTCGATCAACTGTGAACGACTTATCACCGCACCAGCACGAGAACTTGTATTCACTGTGGGTGCGTGTACTGAGTCCGCCGTATACAGCCTAGGCGGAGGCAGTAAATGTGCTCCTCATCTGCATCCGCAATCGCCCTGTTGAGGCCGCGTGTACAGCGCGCTTGCTTGCTGCTGTACAGTCTGCATATATAGCAGTACTTACTTGTAGTTGGATTCCGTTTTTTTGTGTTTCAAACATGGTCGAGCGCGGGCGTGGACCCACAAACGTTGCCTCACCTATTCGACCATCTGTGAACGACTTACCACCCCACCAGCACGAGAACGTGTATTTGTTGTGTGTGCGTGCACAGAGCGCGTCGAACACAGGCTAGGCGGAGACAATGAATGAGCTCCTCATCTGCATCCGCGATCGCCATTTTGAGGCCGCGTGCACAGCGCGCTTGCTTGCTACTGTCCAGTCTGCTCATATATCAGTATACTTACTTGTAGTTGGGCTCCGTTTTTTGTGTTTCAAACATGGCCTAGGGCGGGCATGTGCCTGCACACGTTGCCTCACCTAGCTCGACCAACTGTGAACGAATTATCACCGCACCAGCGCGAGAAGGTAAATTTATTTATTGTGCGTGCGTGCACAGAGCACGCCGGAACCGGAATAGGTGACGTGTGCGTCGAGGGCGGTAGTAAAACGTGGCACAAAAGCAAAAGGGTACATCACACACATAGACACACAAACACACACAGAACAACTCAAATCAAGGCACTCTACCCTCCTACAAATCGTTATGAAGAGGCTTTATTTCCCTTGGTTAACACCAAGTATAAAAATGTCTCGCTTCGCTCGCTCGCCTCATTAAAGTACAACACCAACACCACCAACAACAATAACAATGAATACTATATCAGCGACATCAACAATCATACGAACAAGACCAGCACCAGCGGCATCAGCAGCCGTTTTTTCGTTCATCGGCGGGGATAAGGGCATTCATATGATTGATGATGTTATTTTAACTCACTCCCTCCCTGAAATCTTGCCTGTGGTCACAAAAGCAGGCCGTAATTTGAATGCATCTCGATGGCAGAAAATATTCCATCACAAAAAATAGTGCGCACGGCAGTATCATATCAGTCCGTAAACGGTACCTGGTACTAAAGAGCGGTAGCATACCATCCCGTATCACTTGCAACCAGATAACACCAGGAGTGAGGCCATGGTACAAAGTATAGGAATACTCGAAAAAAGATAACGAGGGGAGGAACACGAAAAAACACGGAGAGAAAAATAAAAAGGAAGGCGGGACAAAAAAAAAACATGCACTCAGGGCGCAGGCCGAGTCCCGGGGACAAGGTCAAGGTTGTGTTTTTTTGGAAGATCAGTCCTGTGATACGTCTAGCTGATGTCACCAAAATAAGAACATCGCACGAAGACAAGAAGAGGTGAGAGAAACATGAACCTAACAACAAACAAAAATATTCCATGATGACGACGATCGATGTGATTCGGGTTTGAATGAAAAAGCGTTACGCAGGAGGAGGACGTGGATAGTGAATGGGGTTTCGCCAAAATCAGGTATACCTGGCCACTTTTCGGCCAAATCAGCTACATCCAAAAAACACGTACGGAACACCCCCCAGGAGCCCTGGTATTGGTCAGGCTGATATCGTATTTGATTTGAGGACGAAAAGGCCACGGAACCCTTGTTCTTTTCTTCTCTGTCTAGCTTTTAACCGATTTTGGCCAACTTTGAACCAACCAGAGAGGACATCCGTGAACTGTTGTTTCTCTCCGTATGCGTCTGCCCTTTCTCGGTTAAAAGTATTTTGTATTTTGCCGTACAAACTCTACTCGTACGCCGTACGTATAAGTACGTATAGTACTTGTTGTGATGTGTACTCTGTTGTCTTCTATGGTCACAGCGATCTATACAGCATCATGGTCTCTGTCTGCACCACCCCGCGTCGAGATGGTCTCGGGTTTGGTATGGCGAGGTAATTTTGTGCCGAGCAGGCGGTTATGCGAGGACGGTCCAGAAGATCCAAAGCTAGGGGGCGCCAGAGCAAATACTCGTGGCGCTCCCGCCGTGGCGAAACCAAACGAAACCTATAAATAGTGACCCTCAGCAGTTCAACAGCGAGCCCGTGGTACCTACACCTTCGAAGAAACAAAACCAATTCAGATTTTGGAGCCCATGTGGCACGCTTGATGCCTTATTCACCCTTTTAAAACCACAGTCCCGTTGCGGGGACAAACTGCTTGAAATTCGACTGGTTTGTCCCCAAAACGGTAATGCGGTTCTAAGAGTAGAAAATTTTGTTTCATGGATTTTGGTGGACGAAACACCGCTCGTGGCGCGCATTTTTTACCCGCTTTTTGTGTGTACCTGATTTTGGCTCAAACGGATAAAGTATACCTAACTTTGGCATTTTCCCCAATAAAAAATGACGAAAAATTCTGGCGTTGTGGATTGTGTCCCACAGCTCTTGGATTATGCCCTAATAAAGAATTTAAAAATAAAATGATCACATACCTGATAAGAGATGGTGTCCCACAGCTTTTTAGTGCCGTTTCCCTAACAGACTGGTATAATACTGCCGTGGGCACTACTTCGTGCCTGGTGAATGTTTGTTTTCTACTCAAAAGGCATTTGCTACAGCCTGTTTCGTAACCACATGGAGAATTTCAGGGAAGTGAGCTAATTAGGTAACATAATCACCATAATCACAGTGTTTTGATCAAAAACTTCGCCAGGGAGGTACTTCATTGCTATGAAGTAAAAAGAGGACACGACACGATGCCATGCCATCATGCTGGATACGACACACGCGATACACGTTCAATGACGGAGAGAAGACGAAAAAAGGGATGAACACCAGAAAACATGGGGGACAAATCGACAGAAAACAAGGAAAAACAGAGTCAGAATTAACTGCCGTGCCTCCCCGCAGGGAATGTGGCAGACGTTTCAAAAAGTCGAGCTCAAGAAACAACAAGTAATATTATCAGCAGAGTAGGACTGAAGGTAGGCCCTAGCGTAGAGGACATGTATGTCTAAAGTAAAGTCTTAGAGCGCTTTCCTCAGCAGAGCCCTGTCTCAAACGATGTTTCGAGCCTCGCGTACCATACTCTCGGATGTAAGGCAGCATCCCTGCCCCCGAAAAGGGGCCATAAGGCACGTTTTGTGCACCAAAAAAACGCTGTTAGATGCGAACTCCCTGAAAACGGGGTTTGGGGTCACATAGCATAGATCACTCTGCTCGAAGCTCCAGGTCGGCGGTCAGCCATCTGCAGAGACTGAGGTATGTAGGGACACCAGGATACCATTCGACGCTGGATATCATGTCTACGCAAGAAGATGGCCCAGCCAGTGCGGCGCCGCCACCACGTGAGGTAATCGATACCACACAAGACGGCCTTGCTGGCCCAGCTGCTGCTGGAATGGATAGATCCTCGTCTTCTGCTGGTATCTATCGTGGCCGCGGCTCCTCCGGTACCTACGGTGGCAGCGGTGCATCCGACGGGTTGATGCCTGCATTCGCGTCACTGTCAGCACCCTCTGCAGCGTCGCTTTCTGTAGAGGAGGAAACTTGAGGAGCCGGGCATTCGTGAAGGGCAGCTGCCAGGCTCTTCATGCTTTTGTCAGGTCAACCTTCCGAAACCGAGCCAGCAGGCAAAGTCACGAGTCGGCACAAGCAGTAGGCCACCCGACAGACAAATCGAAGGTAGCAGCAAGCGCTCGCGGGGAGTTCTCGCGGCAAGAAAAACGCCAACACCTGCACGCATCCGCACTGTGGTTGGTCCATGTTGAGCTGTGCTGTGGTATCTATGAAAATGCAAGTAGTGACGTTGATTGTGCTGTTCCTGCTCAATAACTCACTGCTGCTACTCAGCAAGCACATTTTATCATACTGTGCTGCTGTATTTGCAATCCAATCATGTCCGACTCTTGCCGTATGTGATGCATACACCGTACCTAACCTATGTGTCCACTTTGTTATCTGTGTATCCGACGCGCGCTAGGGTGAAAAAGGGCTGCTAGGCACGTCTAAGGCATTTTTAAGGCTATTACCTCAGCCAGATAAGGCATTTAAGAATTGAAAAGGCACTTGAGACGAATGAAAAATGCGTTATAGCGTGCCGTGACCAAAACCACTGCCTGCGGCGCACCTTGGGGTGCATGCCTTAACACGATTTTGGCGTCCCTTACTTGCCAAGGGCTTAACTGGAGGGCACTCATAAACAACCAACAGAATAACAGGCGAACCGAAGCACAAAATACCCTCCAGGTACCCGCAGCACTTCGTACAAAGCCAGGTTCTCACTGCTAGTCGGTCTAGTACCTTCTTCTACCCTGTCTGCCGTTGCCGTCTTGCGTTCGTCAACTTTGCTTCACCCCATAAGAAGATGTGTCAGGCAACACGGAACGAGCAAAGTACACTCGTCATCAATCCATGTCACGAGACTTCTTTCGCAAGGACAAACACGAGAAAATAAACTACAGTAGTATCACGGAGGATCGAAGCACGAAGAGGAAAGGAAGACAAAAAAAGGCTAGGTATGAACCGGCTGCAACGGTTTGCGGCACGAGATTAATAGCCGCTCTGATGCCTTGCTACCCTGCCTGCCGTCTCCTCCGTACTTTCATCCACAGCGGCTTCCCTTCAACTCCTGCTGCCCCCTCTCCCCCCATTCCCTTGATCGGGTTTTCTTCCGCTTCTCCTGTTGCCCCCTCCCGCCATTCACTTGGGCACCACCCACGACGCATGCGCGGCGCTGCCAACTTGGATGTGCTTCATCTGCATACCACCTGGCCATGGGCGGTTCAGCTGCTTCAAGGACCTCTAGGGACCACTTCCCCGCTATTTTCCCTGCAGTGGACCACACCGCGGTTCTAACTCCAGACATCGGGGGGGAATGTTCAGTTAACCCTCCGGTGCCTCATAACTCCCTACTAAGGTCTTCGACCTTCGACTATGCATCTATTGCACACGTCTTCAACTGTCCGCCAGGATTCGGGTTCTCCTTGCATCTATGCCAACGTCCCGGACATTACCCGACTGAAAAGTTGCTCCCTGCTTTGGCATGCCACCACCCGCGCGAAAAGTAGCCGCCATGTGCGGATGGTCGTTTCGATAGTCTCGCAACGTGCCATCGGCCTTCGCGTTCAGAGGGTGGCGTGGTCAGTGTCGGCGCTAAAAGCCAATGAATCATAGGAGGACTTGGTACTGAGCCGTTCAAAGCTTGGCAAAGTGTACCGCCGTGAGGGCCTACGTCACACACCCGTACAGCAGGGCTTGAAACACCTCAGCCTTCAGCATTCGGCCTTTCAGGCTGAGCGGGGCGGTCGTCACATCATATAACTCCGGGCCGAACCAGTTGAGGCATGCCCGCATGAGACGGATTCGTAGGCCGACTTTGAACGACAGGTCAGCTTATTAATACTTCACATACGTACTTGATACTTTACAGATACAATGAGGCGAGCGAGCGAAGCGAGCCTTTTTTTAATGGGTTTTCCAAGGGCAAAAAGCCGCTTCACAACGGATCGTACAAGGGTAGGGTGCCTTTATTTGAGAGTTCCTGTTTGTGTGTGCAATTCAATATCGTTTCCGTTCACGTTTCACGACCGCGCTCGACGCACACGTCACTGATGCCAGTCCCGGCGGGCTCTGTGCACGCACACACACAAACTACACTTTCTAGAGCTGGTGCGGTGGTGGGTCGTCCACAGTTGGTCGAGCTAGGTGAGGCAACGTGTGCAGGCACATGACCACGCTGGGCCATGTTTGAAATACAAATTCGTAACGGTCTTGTCGTACCTGCCAACAGCAGGCAGACTGTGGCTGTCCACAGCATGCAGACTGTGGCTGTCCACAGCATGCAGACTGTGATTGCCCACAGCAGAGGCAGACAATGCTTGTCCACAGCAGGCAGACTGTACCTATCTACCCACAGCAGGCAGATTGAGCCTGTCCGGAGCAGTCCACTGCAGAATGACTGGGCCCGTCCACAGCAGGTGGACTGAGTCTGTCCACAGCAGGCAGAGACAGCTTTTGTTTTTTAGCTCTCCTACCTACATAGCTAACGGAACTCAACAACGAGTACTGATAGGCAGACTGTACAGCAACGCTCGGGCCATGTCCTCAAGACATGCTGCAGGTGATATTGATGTTGCCACCCTCCTGCTGACGAGAGGACGGAGGAGCGGGAGAAGATCTGCTGTAGATGTTGTACAACAGCAGTAGTGGTGGCACATGCTACGAGAACCTCTGTTGGCCGCATACATACATGTTGCCAGGTTGTAGATTTTTTGTCTTCAAATTTCAATAAGTGTGGAATCAGGAAACACACACAACATCGAGTACGGGGTGCACAGAGCTCAACCGACACAACAAGCCGAGCGTACAGCGACCCTGACCCTGGCCTCGTGTGTCCTACTGCCACTGCTGCTGCTATTACGCTGCGGGAGACGCACTGCTGCTGTAGCTGTCGTACATCACTACTTGTAGTGTAGGCAGTAACTACGAATAAAGGTTTTTTCTGTTGGACAAAACATTTGAGATGCAGATTTTTCGTCCTGAAATTATTATCTTGTTGAATTTCGAGCAGAAAAAACTCTGTTTTTCATTTACCAGGCATGCCAAGAAGAGCCGAAGAGGCCAAGCACAATATTAACGATATTGAGATTCACCCACAACGGCTTACGTTTAGCACGTAGATGTTCGTTCGTGTTCGTTCAGTACAAAATACTGAATAACCCGTATTAGCACAACATGATGCATCGCAGATATGACTATTATACTGCAGATATCACTCAGGTCACGCCTGACCACCACCTATTACTATTTATGGTCATCATCAATCACCATTTATTGTTGCTGCTGTAGTAATTAGATAGGGTCTGTTGCTAATCAACGAAAAAACGGGATGGTTCATACTGATGCATCACAACACTATTATTATTGAAACTTGACTCTCCAGCAGCGCAGCAGCAGTAGAACACTAAAGAATGCGTCAAGTACACGCGGGTAAGCGTTTCGGCACGTGAGGAGACGTTTTGCGTTGCTTCAATAATTGCATGACAGGTCTCCTGACATAATGTCTTGGAATAAGAGGAAGATATTTGCGAAAATAGTATGCATGTGCGTATTTCGTAGTTAAGTTAATTGTAGAATGGTTGACGCAAATACACAAGAATCCCCAGGCCCTTTCCGCCATTGAACGGACCCAACAACTAGGGACCCATCATGGGAACGTAGGTTTGCCTCCTGCAGGGTCTCTGACGACGAGTATTAACACCTACGGAATGGTCGTTGTTAACACGTTTTCAGTAAAAAAAATGGCGAATAAAAAAGTTTTTGGGAAATTGGATTTGCCAACATAGTGAGCTTTTCGCCAAGCTTTTTAATGGATATTTCCCAGGCCCTCCGTCGACGATTTTTTCAAAATTGGACTTGCTATTCCGTTTGGCAAGTGAAGGCAAGACTTGAGAGCCCCAATTTGCGTAAACTTGCCCTTTTGGCAAGTTTTCAGCCCCTAAGAGATATATCATCAATATGGAGAACAACAATCTTTCGGTGAAGTTTCGGTGAAGTCCTTTTCTCCATCGATGATGTTCTCGTAGTTCGTGTCGATTCTCTAATTCTCCTGTTAGTAGAGAGACAAACGCGTGGTCACATAACTACGCCACAGAGATACTGCGATGTTAGGTTGAGGTAAGCACAGCAGCCAAGGCAATTAATGCCATATTTATGCCATGTCATCATGTCCTGGTATGTTTACAAGTACAAATGTAAATAGTTGTTAGTGTTTTTCTTCCATCCTCTTTTTCTTACAGCTCGTTATTTTCAAGTGCATGTCATATCGCCTGCGGGCGGGGGGGTGGCACTAATCAATCAATTCGTGAACAGGGTTCACTCGGTTACGAGGAGCAGTGGGTGAACACCCGGGAGTTTGCCATGAGGATAAAGAGAAGATTTTGAACCAGGTGTATAGTAGAAACCACCAAAGATGAACTACACGAAGGGGGCTACCCCTTCGTCCCAGGATCCCATAAAAGTACCCAGATGGTATTTGTACTAAAACCCATTCGGTAAATCATAAACCCCACCGCATATTTCCAGCAACTGCACAAATCACACGTATCCGCACGATCAGAGACATCAGCTTGGCGGAATATCCACTCACACAAATCACACATATCCACGATCAGACACATCAGGTGTCAAACATGGGTGCGACATATAGCGAACGGTTATGACCTGCACAGTTATTATGACCAACAGCCTCCCTAGTCGCATCACACTGTCATGAAAATAGTGTCTATATACCGAACATCAAATCCGCTTGTCGTGACACTACAAGCAGTACTGCGGTGGTGCTATATTACTTCAAACAACACAGAAGTAAAAAAATCACACTGTATATACAGACAAACAGCTGCCTCCCTGCTGTGAAGTCTGAGAAATCTGGGATCAGAGTCGAAAAACTCAAACTCCAATCCGAAAAACAAACAGTATCGAAAAACCCAAACTTACATTCGGACAATGTAAAAAAAGGTGTCGAAAACTGGAATAATAAAATCATGCCAAAGGACCCAAACTCAAATCCCCCCCCCAAGTAAAAACTGTGTCGAAAAACCCAAACTTAATTCCAAGAAATATATCAGCGTCGAAAACCAGAAAAATAAAACCACGCCGAGAAACCCAACCTCAAATTCAAAGGAAATGAAAATCAGTGTCGAAAAACCCAAACTTAGTTCCGAAAAAAATTAATCAGTGTCGAAAATCCGAAAAATAAAAATCATGCCGGAAGATCCAAACTCAAATCCAAACAAACAAAATCAGTATCGGAAATCCCAGAAATGAAAATCATGCCAAAAGACCCAAACTCCGAACTTCCATAACTACAGGCTTCGGCCGGCGATATTCAAACGGTCGCCAGTTCAATAACTACTAAACACGCACAACCAAACTCTCAACTAACTGCCGTAACTACGGACCTTTGTCCGCGATAGTCAAACGGTCATCAGTTGAAAACCTACTACACACGCACAACCGTCTCCCGTCTGTGTACATATCGCCTTTCGGATTCCAACTCCAAGAAAATCCTAAATAAAATACTCCTCCAAGTCCGTTTACTCAATAAAGTCCAACGTATCTTACTCCTCCGATTCACTATAGTACCACCCGATGCTCTTGACTGTAAAAAACTTTATCAAAGCTACGATTTTCTTGTTAATCAACCACTAAATATACCTCTTGTACTTGTATACCACTGCAAATTTTAAACAGCAGTGGCTAACAATGCATAGGTGCGCGCACGAAAAGTAGTATCGTAGTCTCTAGCTCCTCCCGGCGTATGTGACTGTATACTTTGCAGTATAACCGTATTACCTGAACACTGCATCGGGGAGGGGGGGGGTTCAAACACATTAAAACCAGGTTGCTTCGAACTAGATCGGCCAAGTTTGAATCACCCTGCTTCCAACTTGATAATATAAGCCCCAATGAGCAAAAACAAACATCCAGAGTGTCATTCCTTCGCGGCGGGCGCGGGGAGGGGGTGGGGGCGGTATTTTCCGAACATGGACCCAATGAACACACAGAATATTCAAACATTTTATAATTTCCCGTTCAGATGAAAAAAAAACGAGTAAGCAAATATTTTTGTTGCATACCGTACACACACGCAAGCGCTCGGGCGGGAGGGGGGGGTATACATTGCAGTAACGATACTACGTAATCAGCATATATAGTCGAATCGAATTCGAGGGTCTCGACTCCAAACACGCTCGAACGTACACGCGTGCGTAATTTCACCCCTTGCTACCAATCTGGAACAAATGCCTCCGCCGCGACCTTCGTCCTCAAAAAAGATCTCCGGTCGCGGCTCCGGTCATCTTGTCTACCTGGGTTATAGCACTGCTGTCGCTCCCGAAGAATTGAACTCAACGAAAGAACGGGGCAGATACCGTAGGAACACGTGAGCGCAACATACACTCGTTTTGTCGACAATATAGCAAGATCTGCTGATTTCCGAGTATATCATGCTACAGCAGTACGATGCAAAATATCACTGCTGTCCAATACTCCGGAGTAGTATATAAATATTACTCTCCTGTACGTAGTACATACTGCTGCTGTCCTTCCTCCTTACTAGAATCAGCAATAATAGAAGACCATAAAACATTTACCAAATATATTAGTACGTATAAGAGATTAGATGCATCCCTTCATTGGTGGGGGGTGAGCACCGATACAGAATAACCAATATTGAACATTCACATGTTGATATACCTGGTATATGTTAATTCATAAGCATTCATCAACATTAATTCCAAGAAACAAATAGTATGTAATTGTAGAAACGATTGGGATCGACAACATGGTATCGCACCATACCAGTCTCCAGCAGTAGCAAGGTCGCGAACCGTAATGCTGAAACTCAATTCCCAACACCAACCAACAATAACAGAATTTTGCGCATCCATATCATGCAATAACAGAGTGTCCTCCTCGGCGGCGTGAGATGCCGACGTCCCGGCTTCGTCCCCCAGCCCGCAAAGCTGCTGAAATAAACAAATCCACTCACACCTTGCTCGTCCTCGCCCAGCTCATCATCGGGCAATGGGGGCGGCCATGGTGCGGGAGAAGTCGAAGCTGGTGGCCCCTCCGGACCTTATTTCTGCTGCTGCTGCAGTCCGACGTCGGATATCTTGCCCATCGTTAGCACGGGCAATGGGGGCGGCCATGGCGCGGGGGAAGTCAAAGCTGGTGGCTCCTCCTGAAGCCGTTGCTGTCGCTGCGGCTGGGCGTATTTGTCCATCTGTCCGTAGTCGGCCACCTTTCCCACCGTCAACTCGGGCAATGGGGGCGGTCATGGCGCAGGGGAAGTCGAAGCTGGTGGCTCCTCCTGGAGCCGTTGCTGCTGCTGCGGCTGGGCGAGTTTCACTATCAGTCCAAAGCCGGGCACCTTGCTCACCGTCAACGCGGCCAACGGGGGCGGCCATGGCGCGGGGGAAGTCGAAGCTGGTCCTCCTGAAGCCGTTGTTGCTGCCGCGGCGGAGCGTGTTCCTCCATTGCCTCCTGTCCATGCTCCTTATCCCCAATCAGCTCCTCCTCACGTCCCACCAGGCCCCCATCGCTCTGCTGCGCAATTCTATCCTGCATAAACTCCTTCTGTACGTTCACCTCCTGCTACTTGTGTTTCCTAATCGGAGCTTTGACTACCTTCGGCTGCAATGATAAAACTGTTGCGGTTGCCTCTGCCCACGCATTTTCCACGCCTTTCTTCACGGCCTTCGTGAAGAGCTCACTAAGCGCTTGACGATCCTCCACAGACAGCTTCGGGAACGCAGATGAATCCACTGCATACCCTGCGCCAGATTTTTCGCTCGACGAAATCGCGATTAAGGATGTTGAGCTTGATGGTGGGGCGTTGATTTCCTGGGCTGGTGCTCCTCTCTCATTTACTCTGACTTCTTCTTGTTGTGCGTAACTAACGTCGGCCGGGTCGCGCTGAATGGCATGTTGTTGTTGCTGCTGCACCTGCCGCTGCTGCTCCTGCTAGAAGCGATCTTGCTGACAGTTGATATCACTGAGGACTGCTCTTGGTGGTGATCGTCTGAGTAGTAGGGATCGCTGAAAATTTGGTTGTGGTGGCACTGCTGGTGCTGATGCTGGTGCTCCTGCTGGTATTAATCTGGCGGGTAGTAGGGGTCGCTTTACTGCTGTTGCTGGTGACTCTGCTGCTGGTGGAAGTAATCTGGCGGGTAGTAAGGGTCGCTGTACTGCTGTTGCTGGTGGTTCTGCTGCTGGTGGTACCGGTCAAAACGCTACTGCTGCTGCTGCTGCTCTGCTGCTGCTGGTACTGATCAAAACGCTGCTGGTGCTGCTGCTGTTTTTTCTGCTGTTGGTGCTGCGGCTGCTTATTGTATTTCGCCGTAGCCTCGAGCGCCTGCCATTCTTCGGGAGTCCAATACCTCAACCTGGGGGCGACCATTTCCTCGTCGGTCAGCCCATCACGCCATTTCTGCTTCGCGAATATGGCTTTTATCCAAGGAATATCTTACTGCACTAGGAGCTACCTCGAAACCCATTTTTGCAACCTCTCACCGGGTACCCCTTAGCACGGCGTCCGGTTGCAGGTATCCCTAGCGTTCGCCTTCTGGCATATGAGTCATCCTGGTATCTTCCAACCCTTTGCACGAGTTATCTTGAATATATCAATTGAACTGCTAGCATAAGCAATCGATTTGTGAACAAGGTTGCCTCGGTTACGAGGAGCAGCGGGTGAACACCCGGGATTCCGCCATGAGGCCAGAGAGAAGATGTTGAACCAGGTGTATATGAGAAACCACCAAAGATGAACTGAACGAAGGGGGCTATCACTTCGTCCCAGCATCCCATGAAGGTATCCAGATGGTATTTGTACCCAAACCCCATCGGGAGAACATAAATCTCGCCGCATATTTCCAGCAACTAATTACACTAATCACAGGCATCCGGACGATCAGACACATCAGCCTGGCGGACTCACACAAATCATACATATCCACGATCAGACACATCAGGCATCAGAGATGGGGGCGACATATGACGAACGATTATGACTTACTACCTGGTTATGACCAACAGGCACGACAGTTTTTTTTGTTGTGTTTTTCCTTTTTCTTTTCTCTACGTACTACTATTTTGTTTCTCGATTCGTCTTCTTAGTTTTTCATCTTTGTTTTCTTTCGTTTCTCTATTTTTTAGAATGTGTATGTCGTGCCCGTCGTATCTAGTATAGGCATGACATTGTATTGCCCACTGCTGCTATGCTTCCTGCATACCCGGTAAACAACGTAGTATCTCTGTGGCGTAGCTTTATGACCACATAATATTAACTTGTAGCTCATCTATTAATAGGATTGAAGAATCGGCACGGACAATGGTTGGTTGTGCTGGATGTCGACGGGTAAAAAAAAAAGGTTTTATGTGAAGAACTCACACACACCATACTGGATCATCAGGGATATGGCTCGATATCGAGGTCCCATAACAATCTGGGAGAGGAAGTTGGTAGGCTATTGAGTTATTTCCGTTATTGTTGGGATCAAGGTACGGGCGAGACCCAACGAGGCAATCTACGATACTATCATAGAGGTTCACCCTGAATTTTCGGAGGCTCCATACTCAAGGAGTTCCATGCCTCACCGCACAACTGACTTCAGCGAAAATCAAACTGCACCCCGATGTATAATATGATTCCATGGCCCGAGTATACAAAAACGTCATTTTTAATACAATATTAACATTCCGACGAGCTTGGGTTGAGAAGGCTCGTCATCCAGAAATATTTGAGTGGAAACGTGCTACCTCTATCGTCGAACGGGTCCAACCCAACCCATGACAGTAACTCTAACCCTAACCCTGGAACCTTAACCGTAGCGCCGCGTTCGCATCGAACCAGGAGTTTCGCGTATGCATCGAACCAGGTATTTTTTATGTTGTGGACGACGGTTCCGAAGTACAGACCACGCCACGCGTTTATCAAATCAGCATCCTGAAAGATCCCCTCTCCCAGATTGCTTAACCTGCTCGGGATATGATAGAGAGGGAAATTTACATATTCATGAAAGAGAGAAAACGAGAGAAAACAAAGAAAAACTAAAACAGAGAACATATATTAAAAAAAACGAAAAAAAGAAACAAAAAAAAAGGTTTGCCCCCCCAAACTGAGTCGTAGACGAGGAGAAAACACACACACCCCACTGCTCGTAGATGAAGCAAGATTGCAAGAGAGAAACAGGCAAGCCGAACCACAGACCACCGCCCAGGTAGCCGCAGCAGTTTGTAGTACGAATAGTATAGCCGGTTCTCCCTTCTATGAATAGTCCTCCTGTTACCTTGCTACCCTGTCTGCCGTGTATGTCCTGCGTGAATCAACTCCACCCCGCCCCTCGACGCCAGACAATACGAAACAATGTACCATGTTCTCGTAATAATAGTACGTATCATTAATGAGGCGAGCGAGCGAAGTGAGCCTTTTTTACTCGGTTTTAATCAAGGAAAATAAAGCCTCTTCATAACGGATCGTACGAGGGTAGGGTCCCTCGATTCGAGTATTCCTGTTTGTGTGTCTGTGTGTTTGGGTCAGTGTGTGTGATTCAACATTTTTTTGGGCATGTTTGAAATACAAAACCGTAACGGTGTTTTTGAACCTGCCAACAGCAGGCAGCCTAGCTGTCCACAGCATGCAGACTGCTTTGATTGCCAACAGCAGAGGCAGACGGTCTACAGCAAGCAGGCTCTACCTATCCATCCACAGCAGGGAGACTGGGCCTGTCCGCAGCAGTCCATAGCAGGCAGACTTGGGCTGTCCACAGAAGGCAGAGATGGTTTTTGTTTTTTTAGCTCTTTTACCTACACAACTAACGAACCCAACTATTAATAGAAGTACTGATGTGGAGACTGTACAGCAACGTTCGGGCCATGTCCCCGAGACATGCGGCAGGTAACATTGTCAGGCCCACCCTCCTACTGACAAGTGGACGGAGGAGCAGGAGCATTCTCTTGCTGGTGCGGTGGTAAGTCGTTCACAGACAGTCGAGCTAGGTGAGGCAACGTGTGCAGATGTGTGCAGGGACACGCCCGCGCTCACTCATGTTTGCAACACAAAAAAACGCAACCCAAATACGAGCACTGATACAGATGCAGACTGTACAACAGCAAGCAAGCGCGCTGTAACCGCGGCTGTACAACAGCAAGCAAGCGCGCTGTAACCGCGGCTGTACAACAGCAAGCAAGCGCGCTGTAACCGCGGCCTCAACATAGCGATCGCGGATGCAGATGAGGAACGCTTGCCTTCGCCCAGGCTGTGTGCGGCGGGCTCTGTGCACGCACACACAACAAATACACGTTCTCGTGCTGGTGCGGCGGTAAGTCGTTCACAGTTGGTTGAGCTGGGTAGGGCAATGTGTGTAGGCACATCATGCCCGTGCTGGGCCATTTTTGAAATACAAAAAAAACAGAATCCAACAACGAGTACTGATCTGCAGACTGTACAGCAGCAGCAAGCGCGCTGTGCACGCGTCGACATGTCGATCACGGAGCCTGCTGACGAGATGCCATCAGCACCAAGTCCTCAACGACTGTTCTCCTTGGCAAGCATCGAAGAAACCCCTCCTCCTCCAAACAATAAGAAACGCATTTACTGCCGCCGCCTAGGCTGTGTTCTGCATGTTCTCCACATTCAGAACTGCGGTTGTTTCAGGAGGGCAGCCCGCCGTCGGAAAACGACGATGATAGTGAAAAAAACAAAAAGAAATAACAATACAATAAGAATAATCGAATAATACCTGGTACCTGGTGCAATATTAAAAATGGCGTATTATAGATGAAAAGTACTACGCAGCTTGCAAGTCAAGTATTTAATCAGTCGAACCCACAGCTGACGTATATCATGATTAATGAAAAAAATAAATTTCGTACGTCGGTAAACATGAATACACGTATCATATATTTCATAAGACAAGGAGCAAAACGTTGCAATGCCCATGGCCTATGCGAAGCTTTTTCCAAGATTATTGTGTAACAGGTACCCCAAGTACCTATCAATAACCATCCTGATGGCGAGTTTTTTCACCCATTATAACTCATGATCGGAATCGTAAGGAGAGCCGGGGGATGAAAGCGAACCCGCCACCTCCGAATCTAGTGCAGAGGGGTCGAAGATGTCGAGATTAACAACACGATGACAATGAAAAAAAATACACGGTATTTATGCTGGGCATAGGCTCGGACTCTGCACATGTTTGTTATTTCAAGTTCTTTCTACCCGTCGATATCCAGCACAACCGGTCCCCGTGCCGATTCTTCAATCCTAGAAGAGATGAAAGTTTATGGCCACCGAGCTTTATACGCCACAAAGGTACTACGTAGCCACGTAATCAGTAAGCACAGCAGTTGTTGTTGTTGTTGTTGTTGTCTTCACATTAAATCGTCCTTTCTACCCAACTTCATCAGTACACCCAGTGTCCG
>JBBMHQ010049111.1:0-16446 GCA_037834295.1 Postelsia palmaeformis
CGCCAATGGCACCGCCATCCTCCTCCCCTTCGCCTCCGAACACCCAGCACACGGAACTAACTCCCCGAAAACCTTTTTGCCCATCTGGCGTGCCGTTCACGAAGAGTGTCAGCATGGGAGTGGGCAAGGGAAACGTGAAGGGCGCTCATGTCAATCCTCCGCATTTTTCCTGGGGCCAAAACAGCGGCAGCAATCGGGGTCTCTGTAATCCGCGTGGCGTTCAAGATTGAACCTGCGTCCCTACGCATGAGAGACAATTGCCCGCCAAACATGTGAGCTCCACGAGAATCCAGTGTCACCGGGCATTTTAGCATCACTGCGTGAGGCGACAAGTCCAAACGAACACCGGGCACGTACGCTACGTCCAAAAGTGTGATTCGTACGTTACACTGAACGCCGTGCATCACAATCGGTTGAACTCAAAGCTGACGTCCTTTTTTGGTTTTGATTGTCAATTGTAAAATTCTGTTAGACTAGGATATAGACGAGGGGTATTACGCAGCTTGCAAAGCTGAGTATCAGCCATTCAATCAGCCGAACTCACAGCCGACGTACTTCACAACTTCACTAAATATATATAAAAATCGCATCTGAGTTCGCGGATCCTCCGCACAGTGGCCCAGGCGGCCCACAAGTGCAGTAGAATAAACGCCGGGTCACCCTCCCGGACACAGGGCTGTGTAACGGCTGCAGGGCAACCTCGCGACTGTATCGCGTTAGTGCTGCTACGCAGCGATGGGAACCGCATGAACTATTATTCTGTAGTTCTGGTCCCCACCCTTCGTTTAGTATGCTTGGTGCTCTTCTTGCGTATATCGAGCCCAGAGGCGGAAGGCAGCCTTGACCCCAGTTCCGACACTACTCGGGTAAAAAACAGAGCAAAAGGAGCTGTCGAATCCTGGGTGGCTATGCTAAGCTCTTGGCTGAATCTAAAAGGGTTCGACTAAAGAGGGCCGGCAAGTCTACGACATGTACACTGGTGGGGTGACATGTTCAAACCTGTGTTCTACAGGTGGACAAAAACCGGCACACGAATAAGAAAGTGTATTGCGCTTGCACGCGTGTCGCAAAGCTTCCCTGCACTGTATTGCGGACGCACACCCTGCTCCGGCATCCCAGTAACTCTTCCGAGCTGACATCGTCTTTTGTGTCCAACGTTTGCTTCCCCTGTCTGGAACCCCCGAAGGGACGAACGTTTTTTAGCCGCTCACGGTAGCTGTCAATGCGGCGGTAGGTCTCGTCTTTTACGTGTCCCGGCTGATCTTGTCATTTTTTCACGTCCCGGATGGTCTTGTCTATCTATCCCGGCCGCTTGGTAACCATTTTGACCCCTACACTGGGCGGCCTTAGGGCCCATCCTAACCGGGAACTTTATTTGGAGGCAAGTTTTTTATTTCAATGGATTTCAAGTTGATTTTGAAAAAAAAATGTGTTTGGGTCCTCTGGAGGAACGGTTGTACTATTACGGGACACAATAGTAAATAGGATCAAATATTGTTACTAAAAATAGGTAAATATATAGACTTTTGTGGAGACCCCGGGTCCTATTAACTATGCCTCCCCCCTAATAGTTGTCAACCGAAAAATAATTCAGAGTATATATTTATTTCCAACTAAAGACCCCCATTAAGATGGGCGGCCTTAGACGCGGCGTTGCAGACGGCGGCTGACTCTGACAGACCCATTCTGTGTGGATACTCCCTCACCAATTGGGGCTAGGCTCGACCCCGAGTAACCTCTCCAAGTTGCTACATCAGGGGCATGGTCGTGAATCCCAGGCCCATGCTTCCTACCCCCTTCTCCTACGTCGGAGGGACGTAATACATATAGATGTATGTATATATATCGTTGAATATGTAAATGCTTTTATTTCGTTGATTTGTTTCCTCTGTTGTTTTTCGTTAATCTCACACGTACGGTTACTCCTGTAGCTCCACGCCTGCAGATGCTGCTCTACTATGTAAGCGCCTCCAGCCTTTACTATTATTTGGCTCTCGATTTTTTAATTTCCACTTTCTTCGTCCGTACATGGTGTAATTAGTGTACGGGCGTGCTACGATACTGCTTTCAATGAGGTTGAAAGCCCGGTAATTACCTGGGTTCAGGCACTGGGATCCTATTTGTACTAGTTGGAAGGCTTATCTTAGGTGGAAAACCAGGGGTTTTCCAGAGAGACACGAGCGTGGTCTCAGTCTCCGTCGTGCACGAAAGGAACAAAACTGCTCTTTTACGTTTAAGCAAGCAACACGTGCGAGTACCATCGAGTACCGGCTTAGTAAGCAGACCTGCTCAGGGACACCAAGTGTTCCGCTGTCCGCAGGATCTGAACAGGTGGATGCTACGATAAAGGGGTAACTTGTCTTTTTCTGAAGCTCTTTTCACTTGAAGAGCTCCAAACCACCACCAGTAGGTATGCATACCCTGATCTGGAGAGCAACACCGAAGAGTGTAACCCGGTAGACATTCCACCATGTCAGGGGTTTATCGAAAAACACTCCAAACACTTTTTGCTGCGGTTTTGGGTGGCCCTTCGGTGGAGGGGGTTGTCGAAAACGTTCACTCCCCCGAAATTCTATCCGTACCCCCCCCGAATACACTGTGTATCAATGTATGCCGAGCGTATGGTTTCGAGTGCGATATATAAAAGCAGGAACTACTCATAGCACACTTGAAACACGTTTACAACGGCACTGACCACACTGACTTCACGCATGCGCGATTCTGGGCACTTGGAGATAGTGTGAGATGTATCCTCCGTAGCTACTGTAGTTATGAATGCAGTCAATCTCAAACCCTGATTGCGCGAAAGGAAAATGATGGGGGCTCCTGAGTAGCTACACAGACAGTGTGCGTGCAGGCTCTTACACGCAAAGGAGTACTGCAATGGTGAACATTGGGAAGGGGATGCTGCCGTATCTGTCGTGGTAATGGTGGCGTCGAGTTTGAATGAAGTTGGCGATAATTTTACTAATCGAACTACTTGAAAACAGACCACTCCTCTACATGAAGGGAAACACGTTCGGCGAAGACAAACGCCACGCCATAATTGGAAGGGTTAACCTGTGACTGTTTTGAGCGCTCCTCACAAAATGAGCTTTATGGCACAGGAGGAAATACGATCGCGTCGCGTGATGCTGCTGGAACCCTCAATCCCCTGTCGTTTTTTCCCAATTGCTCGACGAATGGCAGGTGTGTGCCAGATCAACCGACCTCGTCCTTGCTGTGCTCAACATTCAGTTGTGATCTGCCTGAGGCGTTTCGTTCCCCCAGCTTGAGGCGAGAATGCGGCATTGCTCCCATGGCCCCTGCACAACGAAACCGAGTTTCAACTTCGAGGGCAGCAAGGGGCCGGTGTATTGCAGGCAGCATGCTGAGGACGGAATGGTGGACGTCTGCAGCCTGCGCTGCTCCTATGACTCTTGTACTAAGAGGCCTAGCTTCAATGTCGAGGGCAGGGAGAAGCCGTTCTACTGCCGCCAGCATGCTGGGGACAACATGGTGGCGTCCGCGCGCCGTAATGCCCACATGACTCTTGCACGCGGTGGCCCATCTTCAATCTCGAGGGCGAGAGATCAGGAGTGTACTGCCGTCACCATGCTATAACAGGTATAGTGGACGTCCGCAACCTGCGTTGTTTACATGGCTCTTGCAAAATGTTCCCGAGCTTCAACGTCGAGGGTGAGAAAGCGGTGTACTGCAAGCAGCATACTCGGGACGGCATGGTGAACATCCGCGGGTTGCGTTGCTTACATGACTCTTGCAATAGGAGACCGTGCTTCAATGTCCAGGGCAGCAAGAAAGGGGTATACTGCAAGCGACACGCTGAGGACGGAATAGTAAACTTCCGCAACAGGCCTTGCTCCCATAACTCCTGCACAGCGAGTTCGACCTTCAGCGTCTTGGTCATCATGACGGTGATGTATTGCAAGAAGCATGCTGGGGACAGTATGGTGAACGTCCACAACAAGCATTGCTCACATGGCGCTTGCACGAGGATCCCCACCTTTGATTTCGAGGGCAGCAAGGTAGCGATGTACTGCAGTCGCCATGCCGAAGACGGCATGGTGAACGTGCGCCGCCTGCGTTGTTTACATGGCTCTTGCAAAACGAGGCCGAGCTTCAACATCGAGGGTGAGAAAGCGATGTACTGCAAACAACATGCTGGGGACAGTATGGTGGACGTTGTCCACAAACGTTGCTCACATGATTCTTGCACTAGGAGGCCGTACCTCGATGTCGAGGGCAACAACACGGGGGCGTACTGCAGTTACCACAGTAAACCCTGCATGCAAGCCTTGCTCACACGAGTTCTGCCTTCGGCAGCCGGCGTGGGGAACCCTAACTGATGGGTTGGCCACTGCTTGCGCCTGTCATAAAAGTGATGTCTTGGGCAGCCCGGTGGTCAATTTTGACGCGACGTGCAAGATATCGTGTTGTAAGAAGAGAACGCGCTGGGGACTGGACGGGAAGCAGCCTACCCACTGCCTTGATCATGGCCCGCTCCAGGACGGGCTAGTTGGTACTTTCTGGACGAATGGCACACGAAAGACTAATATCCGCCGGCCTTCGTACGGTGCCGTGAAAATACCCTCTTCTCTCGTCAAAGAAGAGTGCTTCTTTCGGAAGCTTTCGAAGTGAGGCAGAGGGTTTTGTGGTCACAGTTCGGTCACCTGTGGGAGCGTTCGATTGCGCGGGGAACTCCGTGTCCTTTATGGCCGGCCTCAATGTCGCTTGCGATGGTGTTCGCCTTATTGTTACACTCCCGCTTGGGCCAGGTGTCGATCATCTAACCTTTTTTGGACTTACGTCTCTAGTTTGTCGTGAGGCGATCGTGGTATAATATGCGTATAGGGTAAGGCTAGGACATTCCTCAGCACACCTCATGTGTAGCTTTCCCGCTACGTAGGCGGTCCTTGTGGGGGAGCTTGATATATATAAACGTACGATAATGTTGGCCCTGTTTTCTCAACGCTCCTTAGGGTTTCTTACGAGGATTTTTTTGCGTTGTTCGTGCTAGCGCGATATAAGGACCCAATCGCGGGACGAAAGTGCCCCATCGTGATTCCCGACCCCGACAGTGTCGAGGACAGCTTCGGGTTTGCTTGCGTCGTGCTCTGGCTGCCGGCTAGCGGGGTTTAAATGCGTCAGCTGTGAGTTGCACCAGTTGAGTGGTCGGTGCTTGATTTATCACAGTCTTGTCGCCAATAAATTTGGTTGACGGCCTACCTTTGCCCCATCAGGCCCATTTTTGGCCCGTCAAGCCCTCTTATACAATAAAAACGTTTTTACTATTGGGATGTCCTCAACAGTCGTGGTCGGGTGTGCTGTGCTTGGAAACAATTATTACAAACGCCATTTGTGAGTTGGACCATTTGAGTGTTTGATATTGATTTATCAGTCCCGTGGGCAAATATTTTGGTCGATGGCCTACCTTTGCCGCTTCAAGCCCACCTTAGCCCCGTCAGGCCTACATTTGCCCCGTCAAACCCTCTTGTAAAATATACTCCGTTTTGATTTTTTTGACGGCTCCCCGTCAAGGGGCAAATGTGCCGTAAACCGACATCCATGTTCGATCGTGATGATAAAAAATACCTGTTCTCAATGCCAGCACCCAGATTGGGCCTCTTCTCCTTCTGCCCGAACGGGAGAGGCCGCATATTCCGCAGCTTTTGATATCTTTTGGTGCCAAGAGTGTGGGGAATATGGGCTGGGGCGGCCGGTCTCATGCTCCGCCGTTTCCTGTACGTTAAGGGTTGGGCGTTCAAGGAATGAGTGTCGGAATTGCGCACAAATGCTGAGGTTCGTGGGCTAGCATATGGTCACGAGACGAGCGTCGCAAGCCTCTGCGGCTGCTGTGCACGCCGGGCGACCACACTCTCTGAGGTCGACAGGCCGGAGTCCATGATGTCGACCGGATAGTATATTCCGACCACGCGGGAGGAGCGGTACGGTGGTGGAGGTAGGCACGATGTCTACGATCGTGTTTGTGTACACGCAGCGATGGCAGGCGGGGTCACATGCATCGTGGAGTTCAGACTGTGTTATAAACGTGCTTTTCTTCTCCATTTGCAACCGCCAACAGAAGAATCTAGCTATGAACGAGGACATGTGCTCGTTACGCTCACCCTGCAGTATGTGTCGTTGCTGACCCTCGAGGGTATGACTATGCCTTTCCACGTCGTGTCTACTGCTGTAGAGGCGAATGGAGTGCATATTGACGATTTCATCTCGCATCCGGTTACTGCTGTAGAGAAGAGTGGAGTGCATGTTGATGCTTTCCCCTCGCCCCTGCCTACTGCTGTGGAGACGAATGGAGGGCATATTAACGGTTCTCTCTCCCGCCTCCGCCTACTGCTGCTGTAGAGACAAATGGAGTACATATTGATGATTTCCCCCCGCCTCTTGCAAAAACAAATGGAATGCATGTTGATGTTTTACTCCTGCCCCTGCCTACTGCTATGGAGACAAATGGAGGGCATATTAACGATATTTCCTTCTTCCTCCGCCTACTGCTGCTGAAGAGACGAATGGAGTGCATATTGATGATCTCCTCCCGCCACCTGTAAATACAAATGGAGTGCATGTTGACGATTTCCTCTCGCCTCTGCCTGCAGTACGAGTAGAGCTGATTGTAGTGCATGTGGATTACGTTTCCCTACCTCCGTCTTCAGTGAGAATAAAGTTGGAACGGAGAAGATTGAACGGGTTTCTCCCGCCTCCGCGTACAAGAGAAATAGGAGCGATGACTTACGACCCTAGGGCGAGTTTCCCCTCACGCCCACCGTAAAACGGTGTGCAGAGCCTACGATATTCGTTCCCCCTTCAATCACCATGCTTCCCTTCCCCGACTGCGGTGCCGGGCGACCTCGGGCGTACGTGGTGTACTGCTGGCTTCTGCGGCTGCTGCTGCTACCGCCGCCGCTACTTTGCTGCTGCTACGTACCACCGCTACTGTGCAGTTCTGCTGTTGCTGCTCACGTAGCTCCCCTCATGGAGTAGATCAGCCTGCGATATGTTTCGTTGCCGAGCATAGAGGGTGTGTGTTTAGTTTTCAGTTTCACTTTCGCTTCCCAGCTTCTGGACATGCCGTAGTCACAGGTGTCGTCCCTTTCCCCCCCCCGGTTAGTGCCTTCATTTTTATCGCGCAGAGGGTTTAACCTTCCGCTCATGGATTCTTCATCGAAATTTGCTCACTCTCGCTCTCGCGCTATCGGCTCGTCTAAGCGTTACGCAAGGAAGAGTCACCACCAGCACGGGCACGCACTCGGTAAGACTTGAGCCCATAGCTCAATTTTAGTAGGGGTGATATTCACCCACTACGAAGTGAGCCCACTGAGGGCGCCATTTTACCTCCCCTCGTCGTGCCCCACCGTGCTCCTCTGCTTTTACTGTTTTGCGTGGAGCGGGTTGGGCATGCGTAGTGTGCTACTGCGGCTGCTCTTGCCTCTATTATGTCGCTGCTCTTGCTATGTCTGCATTTGTTTCTGCTGCTGACCCCCTGAGTATGGTTATGATGCAAGCCAAGCCCTCCCGGTGATGCGTCTCCGCATATTACAGCTGGAAGACGGACCCATCTGCCTCGCAAGCTATACGAGTTCCGTATCGTAACTGACATTTGTCTGGTGCTTCGGTGGTCTCTTACCAGCATAGTTTTTGTACGATACGTGACTATACACTATGCTGCTGTCGGCTGCTGCTGAGTTTGCTGCACCAACGTAATCGCCGGCGCTTTGTGATGTCGAATTGCTTGATCGACTGCTGTTTTACTAACTGCTTTGTGGCTATCTGCATACGAAATATGCAGTAGGGACGCCGAGCGTCTCGTACGTAATGACTGTAGTGCTCCTTGCTGATGTACGAACGAGGTATTTGCTGTTGTGCCGGATGGCGGATGGCAATGTTAGGTTTTCTTGTGTTTCCAGAGTTTTCTTTATTTCCACTCGAAATTGTTTTACAGAATGCATCCCTTGTACTGTACCTCTTCTCCCCCCCCTTCGGCCCGCCCCGTCCTTGGGGTGAACCGAGGAAGTCCGTCAGGACCAGCAGCGATCTAGCTACAGTCACACAAAAATCGAGCTTCGGACTAGGTTGGAAGGGGACCCTTGCACGGTCCGGCCGGTGGCCTGCTCGCTTGAAGGACCGCGTGGGGTGGTGGCGATGTTTTTTTTTTCAACCCCGACGCAAAGGAGTTCATCCCTCAGGCAGGACGGGTACATCACCACAGCAGAGAGCGCTACGTGGGCAGCCGGTGGAGTGGAGAGGCTGCCCACAGTGTGGGTATGCATGCACGACAGGGAGGACGGGAGTTTCGGCGTTGGCTGGGACGGCTGCACCCAGCCAACGGAAACCAAGGCACGTACCGGGCTACGAAGCGGAGAGCCACGTTCGCCACAGAGAAGAAAAATGAACAAAAAATGAAAAAAGGAGGAGGGGACGAGCCTGACGTCGGCTGGCGAAGAAAGCAGCACTTGAGGCTCGTAAGAGACAGAAGACGGCACTTGCGACGATAGCGACATACAATGTGCGTACCCTGGCCGTAAAGGGGAAGAACGAGTGCGGACACGACGAGCGTGTACTGGCGAAGGGACGGCAACTCGGCTGTAACTTCATTGGCCTACAGGAAACTCGAAGATCCGGCAGCACGACGTTCCGTGCGCAGGGTATCGCGTTTTCTGTTCAGGCCAGAAAAAAACAGCTCCAAGGCAAGGGCTGTACGGAGTAGGTCTAGCTGTCAAGGAATCGTTGTGCAGTAGGTCTGTGTACACTCATCAATTCGTTGACGAGCGGCCAATGACTATGCGCTTTGAGGTGGCTGGCAAATGCGAGGCAGTTAACTTCGTCGTTGCGTATGCTCCAACTGACTGTACCAAGGACGCCGAACTAAAACGTATTTCCCGGCAGAAGCTGGAGGACTTGATGGAAAAGACCCCGACGAAATAGTGTCTGTTTGTACTGATGGGTGCCAACGCGCGAACTGGACAGAGGATGGAAAGGTGCGGTGATGATGAAAGTAGAGTGCTTGGAGCATACGGACGTGATGTTCGTAACGATAATGACAAACGACTGCTGTCGTTCGCCACCAATTGCAGGCTAGCTCTCAGCAACACCTTTTTCAGCACGCGTAAGGGTGGGATATCGCATACTGCCTGAGTAAGCGGATCGACGACATCATAACCCGCCAACCCCATCGACCTAGAGTACAGGATATTAAAGTCGCCCCACAGACACCTGCCCCGGCTAGGACTGACTCAGACCACAAAATCTTGTACATCAAACGTCCGACTCAGTGGTCACTTTGCACCCAACAGATAAATACGTGGATTGAAAAAACGCCGAGAGTTCGACAGGAAGCTTTTTATGTCCGATAGAAAGTGTCGTGAACGAGTAGTCGCCAGGGTCATTTCCACTCTCAGCCAGCCTATCCAGGCCCGTATTACGTCTGGTATGGTCAAATATTTTACGACGGCCAATATTGATGCAGTCGAAAAAGAGGTACCACCCCCTCCACGTTGCCACCGAAGACATAGATGGCGTGAGTCTGCCAAAACCTCGGCCGCATTCATATCAGCATAGACAGCGAGGGAGAATGCACGACAAATCTCGCGTGCCCACCCTCGGGATAGAACCACGTGGAAGACACTGAGATCTGCGTGTGCGGACCTGCAGAAGGTGATTGTCGCAGGACTGCATGCGTACTTCGAAGAGTATCTTGCCGAAACCAAACGACTTCTAGCGAAACAACGACCAGAGAGGCTTTTCCAAGCACCTTAAGAGTACGGTAGGATTGGAAGGGACTAAAGCGATTAGCGAGTAGTTCATCAGGGACGAGGATAGCACGCTTGGACGGGATAAAGTGCGACTTCTTGAACGATGGGTGGGTTTTTTTGTGTTTTTTTTCAACAAACACTGGAATACGAAAAAGCTAAAACTCGACCCCACGGTCATCGACCTCTTGCCATCGCGACCACTTTATCTGTCACTTGAAGATGAACCATTCATGGACGAGATGACGGACGCACTTAAGGGGATGTCAAATTGGAAAGCTGTCGGGCCAGATGGTCTCCCGGCCGAACTCCTAAAAATTGACCCCCCCGTAGTCGCCCAGTGTTTTTACAACATCCTTGTCAATGTATGGGCAACAGGAGACATCCCCCAGAAGAAGTGGAAAGATGAGATCATCAAGGTCCTCCACAAAAAGGAGGACCGAACTGACTGCAACAACTACAGAGGGATTCACTTGATGCCCACGCAGGCAAATGTTTGTTAAAAATCGTCGCGTCCCGCCTCAGCAACCACTGCGAGACCGAGGAATTACTCCCTGAGCAACAGTGCGGCTTCCGCCCCGCACGATCAACGATTGATATATTGTTCGCCGTGCGTCGGTTGCAAAAACTCGGACGACAGAGGAAGATCCCCCCGTACGTGTGCTTCTTCGACCTGCAGAAAGCGTACGACTCTGTCGACCGAGAGCTTCTACGGGAGGTACTCACACGCTTTGGCGTTCCAGCCAAGTTGCTGAGAGTTATCCGAAATTTCAACGACGGCATGCGGGCTCGCGTGCGTACTGATGACGATGAGCACTCGGAATGGTTTGAGCACTCGGAATGGTTTGATGTCACGCAGGGGTTTCGGCAAGGATGTGTGCTATCATTGTTACTGTTCAATCTATTCTTCGCTGCTGCGTTACACGTCGTACTAGTACGCTTCAGCCAAGACGAAGCCATCGTAAGGGATTCGGTCCAACTCAGTGATGCTGGAGTAGTTTGAACGGAGGAGCAGGATCGGTTGGCGTGCGTACGAAGGGCTGTATGGGGCATGTTGTACGCCGATGACCCGGGAATTGTCTCGAAGTCGGATGAAGGGCTGGCAAAAGTGATGACAGTCATCGTGACAGTCTTCGAAGCAGCAGGCCTCACGGTGTCGGAAAAGAAGACAGAGACAATGCTTCTGCGAACACCAGACCAGACAACCCTTGCAACACCGCTCGCCATCAAAACAGTAGGCCAGAGGTATAAGCAGACGGCTCAGTTATTGTACCTAGGCGGCATTATCCACGAAAACGCCGACTTCTCGCTCGAAATCGACCGACGGATCCGTCTCAGGCGAGCATGCCTCAAACGGTTCGGCCCGGAGCTGTATTGTAGAACAACCGCCCCCCTTAGCCTGAAAGTCCGAATGCTGAAGGCCGAGGTGATTGGGACTCTGCTGTATGGGTGTGTGACGTAGACCATTAGGGCGGAACACTTTGCCAAGCTTCGAACGGTTCACCACCAAGTCCTGTTGCGAGCCATTGGCTTCCAGCGCCGACTTCGTAATGACCATGCCACCCTCTCGTGCGCGGAGGCCTCAAGATGACGCGTTGCGAGAGCATTGAAACGACTATCCGTAAACGGCGGCTTTTTTTCGCGGTGGGCGTGGCACGGCAAAGCAAGGAGCGATTACCCAGTCGAGTAATGTTCGGGATGATAGCTGGTGAGGAAAACTCGAGACCTGGCGGACAATTTAAGGCTTGACGTAGATGCATAGTCGAAGACCTCAAGGAGTTCCGAGCCACCGAAGGGTCAACGGAACTTGCCCCCTTGGTGTTTGGAGTAAGGACCGCGCTGTGGTCCACTGCAGCCCAAAAGGCGGGGAAACGATACCGGGGGATCCTTGAAGCAGTCGAACGATTCATGGTGAGATGGCACGAGGCTGAGGCTGAGATGAGTAGGCAGCGTCGCGCATCCGCCGTGGGTGGCGTTTAAGGGGATAAGGGGAGGGGGGCAACAGGAGGAAGGGCGGGAAACCGGACCATAGGAATGCGGAGAGGGAGCGGAACAGAAGGAGACAAAGGGAAACTGCGGTGGGCAAAAGTAGGAGAGAGATGGCAGACAGGGTAGCAAGGCACCAGGCCGACTAGAAAGTAGGACATGACTGCTGTACTACTCGTCCCCCCAACTGGTGCAGCTGGTTCGGACGTGGCCCTCCCTTGCCTTCTCTTTTTTTTTATTCTTCAGTTATATATCTTTTTTTTTATTTTCTTCCCCTCCTGTTTGCGCTAATTCTCTGTGATTTTCAGTTTTGTTCTTTTTTTCCCCCTTTCACGATTGATAGGTATTGCAGGAGTCGTGTGGCGTGGGTCGATGACGAGCCTGCTTTGCTTGTTTCGTACTGCCTGACGCCAAGGGGCTGGGCATAGATGACGAATGCAGGGCGGAGATGGCGGTCAGGGTAGCAAGGTACCAGGTGGACTATTAATAGCAGGGAGAACCTGGCTGTGCCCCTCGTACGACAAATCTCTGCCGCTACCTGGAGGGCGGTGCTATGTGCTTCAGTTGTCCGTTTGTTATTCCCCCTTCGTTATCTTCGGTTGGTTCTGTGTCCTACTTTGCATGCAAGTATCAATAGTGATGTTTTTTTTCTCCCATCCTCTTTTTTTCCAGCTAGTTTTTTTGTTTTTTGCTTTTTTTTTTCAAGTGCTTGTCATATGGCCTGCGGGCGGGGGGAGGGGGGGGGGGACGGCAGTTGTTTTCTCCCATTGTTGATTTTTTTCGCATACATGGCAACGTAGTATCTCTGTCGTGTAGCTTTGTGACCACATAACCTGTATCTCTTCTAGGATTGAACAATCGGCACGGACACTGGCTGTGCTGGATATCGTTGGGGAAAAATAACGGTTTAATGTGAAAAACACACACACTGTTGCACTAACAGCTTCGGGTTGCACACCGGTATGCATTCGGCCATTGCGGGCATGCGCGGAGACACCCCCCCCCTTGTATGTTTATATATTGGCACCCGGCTGCAATAAACACGGCTCTATGTCATGCAGTGTAGATGACCACTTGATGGGCGGCATGGTTGCTGTATCCTGCAGCACTATGCCTCAATTGTTGTCGGCGTTGGATCATGGTGCTTGGTCACCCCTGCCGGCGGCTAGTTGTTCCCCCAAGGTCCGTCTAGAGGGCTCAGATCTGGATGTGATTAGGTCGGCGTGGAGTCAGGGTGACAAGCCTGATAAGAGGTGACATTTTGTGTGGCTTGTGCTGGTGGTGAGTTAATCTTAATCAAAATACCGTAACTTCAATATTCGCTAGGTGTATTTAGAGGTTCTACACCGGAAAATCGAAACCTGTCTGTTCGTCCCCTCCCAACGGGAAACTCCAACTCGCAAAATCTGTTCCCAAACCACCCCCGACGTTGACGTGTACATCGCACGAGTCTCGCGCCTTGAGTTACGCGACTTAGCCCCGCCCGCAGGACAATCGCTTGTGTCAGAATCGGTCGACCAGCGAAGCATTTCGCAAACTGGCTACAGTTAATTGATCGTAACGAAAGTGATATCATTTTGTAGAGGCATGGCTCGCTCAGCGCGGTTGGTTGACGGCGTGAATGAGGTCATTGCTCGCCGCGCGTAAAGGGCCGTGTAAGGTCGCTTCTCGCTGTAGGGGCCGGACCTCATGGGGTTTGCGATTTATATTATGTGGCGTTTTATGGCAGAGTCGCTTCTCGATCTCCAGCAAATCGAAGTGCTTATCGAACAGACAACAACAGCAGCAATTTGGAAGTCTTAGCGCCGTGCAAGGTTCTAGAGCAAATGACTGCTCGATCGGAAAGACTCGCAAGCATGGACGCACGCGCGCAAAAAGTTACGGACGCACCGGCGCAAACGTCTTCTCGGAACCACGTCGCGCGCAGCAAGGCTCGGAAGAATGATGTTGCTGCGAGAAGGTGCCCTATTACCGTTCCCCAAAACGCGTAGGTCAACAACTGTTCCGAGGGAAACACGGCAGTGTGGTGCTGAATGTTCAATAGTTCTTCTCGTAGCAGGTGCTACCACTAATGCTACTACTAATAAAGTTGCTGTACGACATTTTCAGCAGAGCTTATCCTGCTTTTCCGTATTCTCATCAGTAGGAGAGGGGGAGCGACATTTACTGCCTGCACTACGTCTTAGGCACACGGTCTGAAGCCTGCTGTGGGCTGGCACAGTCTGCCTACGAGTACTCGTAAACTTGGGTTTCGTAAGGTAAAACTCACAAACAAAATTTTTTAGGATAGGTGCCACCACTACTACTGCTGTACGATATCTACAACATATTTTCTCCTGCTTCTCCGTCCCGCAGTAGAAGGGTGGGCCTGACAACACCTCCCGTAGCATGTCCCAGAGACACGGTTCGATCGTTGCTGTGGACAGGTGTCGTCTGCCTACGAGTACTCGTAGAGTTGAGTTCTGTGAGGTAGAACTCAAGGCATAAACCGTTGATACTTTACGACTTACAACCGCATCAGCACGAGTAGGCTTCGTTTATGTGTGCGTGCGCAGAGCTCGCCGGGGCTGGCACTGGTGCCGCGTGCGTTGAGCGCTTTTGTTGAGAGAAGGTGTGTCAAACGCCCCGTACATCCGGTACCTGTACTCGGTGTTGTGTCTTCTGACCACCCGCCCATGGTGCAACGCCATGTATGTGGCGAACAGCCGACCTACCTCTCCACCGAAACCACCCATATCTTTTACTTCAAAGTCGCATTTTTGATATCTTTTGTTACAATCAAAGCATACGGGACACTTTCTATCTTTGGGCAGGTCTGCTTCTTGAGTCGGTAGTCGTTGGTACTCTCATTTATTGTTTGCGTAGAGACAGAAGTAGATACCAACTTTAATCCTTCCAAGCACGACGGAGACCGAGCCCACGCTCGCTTGTGCCTCTCGGGAAAACCCCTGGCTTTCTACCCAACATATACACGCCTTTCGAATACTACAAATACGATCCCAGTGCCCGACCCCCTGTAATTAAAGGGCTTTCAACCTCATACAAAACCTTCTCACAGCGCTCGCCCACTCTGATGAGCCGTATATGCAGAACTATGGGAAATCCATGGAAACCCCAATCCCACAGACTAGAACACGAGTCGGAGATGCGGCTCCTCAAAACCTACTCCCGCACCTCTGAACGGCAAGGCAACGAAGCCGGCAAATGACGAAACATATGAAGGGGAGGCCCGGCCTCAGAGGGAAACAATTTACTGTCAAGGAGACCCATCACCCTGCCACCCGCGACGGGGGGGGGCGAGAAAGATGCATGGAAAAGCGAAGAGTGGATATCAGGAACGGAAATAAAAGAAACACGAAATATGTCAAGGACCTCACCGAAAACCTGGCCTAAAATTCTGGAAACGCGTACTGTGCCGCAAATGCGTGGTCCTCTTGCCCAAATCAAGCCCGACACTGAGAGGGCGGGTACGCAGAACAAACTGCACGAAAGCCAATTCCAACCAAGCCCAAGAAAAAAACACAATCAAACCAGATACACACCTGCCAGAACAATTCCCGACCCGAAAACTCGGAAAACGTCAACAAGTAGAAACGTCGGCCCCCAAAGTCCAGGAAAACGCCAAGAAAAAAAAATCGAGTGCAGCCGAGAAGCAACCTCTGAACTACGCACATCGTTGCCTCGAAATTCGTCTGCATTTCGCCGGACTCCCGGTGCAAACGCGCTAGCCAAGTGAATCTGCAGACACCAAGAGCATCGTACAGCTCTCGTCAAAGTCGTGTAGCGCGCCGGAGAAAGAGGAAGCTTGATCGGTCCCGGGTGGTCCAAAACTCGAACCGACCAAACTCCATCCGTAGACGTAGTCGCGCCGACTTTCCCGAGCCACCACAGACCGTCGTCCTCCTTGTACCAAAAAGGGGCTCTGTCGGGAAGCACGGCGTTGAAGGAACGGCGGAGCCAATCGGCTTGCGAGATGCAGCCATAGTCGGGTGCCAGAAACTCCTCGCATTTACTCCGAGAAAGCCCTCGTTGTGCCGCGCCAATTCTCATTCGGCGGTACAGGCAGTTTGTCTGGCGGTGCCGGTTCGGGGTACCGGCCCAATAGCGCAAACTTGCGTGGCGAGAGAGCTGAAGGTCCAATTCTCGTTTTCAGGATGGACGGGTAAGTCCCGTCCAATGCGCCTCGTAGATAACCGCGATGACGCCACCACGATCTCGACCCCGAACCGATTGGTGTCCGGTAATTTGATCCACTTCGTGCCGCTGAAGAGGGGTCGAAATGCCGTCTTGGGTGACGTGGTACAAGGGAGGCTTCTTGGAGAAGTCGTTGAACACAAAATGCGTCAATCCCGCTGGAAAATACTCGGGCATGTCGCTACGGTCGTGGGGGTTGGCAGAGGGCTTGCGGCGTTGAACGGATACACGCCGGCGAGCATCTGCACCGGGCATATCAGAGGAAGATCCATATCCAGGAGCTTTGTCTCAAAAGGAGATCCGTCCGGGGTATCCACTGAGGAGCAGGGGCCAGCTGCGAGAACTTTGTAGGGACCCGTCCAGTTGAGTCAGAGTCTGGCCTTTACGACCTTGGCGTCCGTGTCGGGCTTCGCAACCTTGCGGATGGTCGCCGCGCATTGTACACCCACGCCCAGCCATCGACGTCAAATATGTGGACTGGACGCAGAGACTCGGCGAGGGC
>JBBMHQ010049222.1:0-16439 GCA_037834295.1 Postelsia palmaeformis
TTCACTCGATAGAAGTGATGTGCTCGATATCATGCAAGGCCGTTGTCATGTGGCCATAAGCGAGCCATGCTTCTACAAAGTGACCTCAAGCTGTTTTTCCTCGGTCGAATCGCTGCAGCTAACCTGCGACTGATTTCGCTGCTCGTACCGAACCTGGCGGAAATGATCGGTCACAAGCGATTGTTGCGCGGGTGGGGATGGGTCGCGTAGCTCGAGACGCAGCGTTCCGTTGTTAACGAACATCACGGCTTGTATGTGTATCCGCTATCGATTCGCGCAGTACACACGCCAACGTCGGGAGCGTTTTCGGACCAGATTTTGCTAGGATGAGAGTTTCCTTGTAAATGGAGCTAGATAGACAGACAGACAGGTTTCGATATTTTGTTATAGAATCCCGTAGGGAATACTGTCCAGAACGGTGCGCAATGTCAATACGCATATTCTTGCTGAAAACAACAGCATGGTGCAATATGAAACAGTATACGTCAAATGGAAGCTGCATGGCCCAGCCAAAAATCTGGACACGCCCAAGATCTTGCCGATTACGTCAAAACTGAGGAAACACAATCGTGCAAGACCCTTGGAAGCCCCGACATTTTCGAAGCGACGTCACGAAGAGGCGAAAAAGACAAATGAGTGCATTACATTAGCAACAAATGGGCCCTCCTCCAGCTCGTGTGGCCAAGCAAGCGCGGGCTCCATCCCGAAGGCAGTCATGCTGACCACCTTGAAACGTCAGAGAGGAAGAGCGTCGAAAAGCAACTGGCGGCATCAGCAGTGTGGATACCATGTCCCTGGAACGAACACACCTACCCATATAGTCGGAAACCCCACTTCCTACGAGAAAGCTCTTCCAGAAGCTTTGCCCGAGGAACTCGGGAGAATGTCCTGTCGGGTTCTCGCCACAGAGCCTTTTCCTCCACGTTCCGCTGACGGATCCTCAGCGGCGGCTATTCTACCTAGCGGATTCTCCGCAGCGAAACTTAGCAAGACCCCGCTGAACTGTTCTTTAATATGAGCGCGACGAGAGCAACGATGATTGCTCGTCCCTCGGCTATCACTCATTATATCTCCCTGTCTCATCCTGTCATCGGACTGCCGTCTCAGCCCGAGCTGTCCTACACTCTAACCGTCGTAGTTCAACAGCAAGAACACTCTGCTAACGCAGAGAGACATGGGATCACGACCCACCGGCGGTATCGACTACGAATTTTGAGCAACAAGAGCTACAGCTTCACGAAGCAGCCAAGGCAGACTATTAGGTACGGCAACTATACAGGGCTATAAAACACGCGCTCAGCACGACCAATACTCCAGGGGAATGAAAGACCTACACGTCATCAGGCTCCTTCTTTATTTGAGGAGCTTCACATCTCGGCAGAAACTGACTTTGGCTTCACCCCCTAAAACTTATCGCGAATACGTTAACAAACATTTTTTTGTGGAACCCAAACTGTATACTCCGCGCAGCTCCTCCTTCAGGAGGCTCTGTCAATCTTGCATAGGTAAAGTCAGGATGACCAGTTACTAGCGGTATTGTAGAGCGTATGTCGGTGTGCTGGTTATTCTACCGCCTAGTGTTATCTTTTATAGCGTTGGACAAACCCGCCACTGTTTCCGGTCTGTAGGTTGGGAAACCAAAAGGGATGACCCCGCACACGTACGATGTGTACGTCATGGTGGGGCCGATCCCATACGACCGGTGCCTAAAGAAGGAGTCTGGCTGATATTGGCGACTGACCGATGGTATATACAAGACGCGTGCCCCGATAAATACGGTGTGGGCGATACCCATCTTTTCTCCAAACTTACATATAATTATCAGCTGTAAACCTCGCCCAGCAAACTACTTCCTTCGGGAGACATTGTTGTTCAACCCGACAAAAAAATCCTATCGGCGATCGAAAATAAAACACAGTTACAATGTCAAACACAACCGGGATCGCAGGTTTTTCGATTACCGCCGTCTTTCAAGTTATAGTTTGGCAAAAACGCGCAACGCCGATCTTGGCAAGTGTTGAAGGACGAAGCGCATACAAACACCATACACCGAAGCCTCGTGCTGTACAGAAGCTCAAGCTAGATCTACGCAATTCGGCAGGCTGAAACTGCGAGAACTAGCCCTTTTGAGCAAAACGAAACATGTGCCCCACTTTTTGCAACCCCACAAGCGGCCGGTATTGGCACCTTCGCCGCCGACAAATACACCGAGTTGACGTTACTTAACCTTGCTCGACCGATAAACCAGATACGCCTCCACTCGATACCACACCCTGATGCTGCACTGGTATTGGAAAAAAAGGAATCATCACCGTTGGGTTTACGCTTAAACCTACACAACGACGACACCCTCGGTCGCTGTTCAAGTATTGCCGGGTTTTTTTTTCGTCGCCCAGGCCATCGCATCGGAACCTTAGCGACATGTCGTTACAAAACCAAGCCAACGCAAGATTCCAAATCCCCCGTCATGTTCCTGCCTGAACCCCCACTCACTGGCGTGGACAAACGAACCTGCCGTGCGCACGAACGGAAGGAACAGAAGAAATAGGGTGTGGCGTATTTGAGTCCAGAAAATTCGCAAGTGAACGTCGGAGGAGTTTTTTTTGTCATAGGGCAAAAGATAGCACGTTCAAAATGAATATCGTCAGAACGAATATAATTTTATGATTGACAGGGATCCAAAACGCAGGTGCTATCTCTTACCCAATATCGTGGGCAGATGATGGTTTTTTTCAATAAAAGCGTTTCTTGTATAACTTCGTTGGGCATAGGATTCCAGGTCTTAGTTACGTTTCGTCGTCGTTCAGGGGGATGACTGGCAGGGGCTTCAAAACAGAGATACTGTTTGGTGTTCAATTTCGTTGGAATATGATGCGTGTTTTTTTAAGCCAAAATATGCGTATACGTTGCGCGGGGCATGGGGTTTCTGATCTTGATTACGTTGCGTTTTTGCCTGGGGAAAGGAGGAAGCCCTTCGCGTGACCAGCCCCGCAACAGATAGGAGCTAGGTTTACCGTGGTACGTGGCGCGGTGGTTCAAACAGTCCGATGGGGTGATGATGTACTCACAAGCACCGAACCCAGAGATTAAAAAAGCGCCGACCTTACCCAATCGAAGACGGGAATATATACCCGTCTCCCGGGGTCGTCGTGATTTCTCGTACTGATCAAACTCCGCTCTCGACAAATCCACACAGTAACGCGAAGACGAATCACCGATGCGTTGTGGTCTGTTAACATTGACCAACTTGTTTAGCTTCCAGGCCTCACCACTACGATCGTAAAAGAACAGCTTTTTTACGCTGCCGGCTCTCCTTGAATGTTGGGATGCCAGTAGCATCGAGACCGACTCGAATATACGTGTCTTTGAATCTGCGGTAGGCGAAGCACTCACTCTTCGGGGATTGGATTATGATGGATTGGCACCACTCATGGGGATGTCTACCTTATGTGTCTGCAAGTCTTGGAAATTTAGGGTGTTTGTCTTTTTCACGATAAGCACCGACTTCCATGGATTATTTGTTGTTAACTTGCACGAACAACTGCAATATAGATTCATTTCTTGACTGAAATGTTAGAGTGCCCACGCAAATAACCTGAACATGGTGGTGAAGGCGAAAGTGCCCCGTTAACATAGATCAGATTAACTTATAACACGCAATAGTACACCCCTCTCCAGACGACTATTCAAGCCGATAAGATCGACAACGACAAGGTCCCAAACGACGAGCGATGCGGGTTTAGGGTTATATCCAAGAGGTTTTTCCAAAGCCACGTTATATCGGTTATTATGCCCTTCCTGCTTCGGGTGAAGTTGGGTACGAGCCTCCCAGCACTCTTCTCGCACTGTGCTTACCTCTGTGTTTCGGCGCCTCTCCTGTGCGCAAAAACCAATTCACCATTCGCGACAGGCGTTTTCCCCCACACTTCCGCGACCTTGAATACATTAACCCGAAGTCAACATCGCCTCAACCATATGTAACCCTGTTGAGTTGTCGTAGTATCGATTCAATTTGTACTGTCCCGACGGTTCCAATCAGAGCTATACTAACCTCAGAATTCACTCTGGTGCCCGCGCGCTGTTCGACCCCGGACTCCAGGGGCACGGACCCGACGCCCAGGGATTGGCAAGGCTGCAGGAAAGAGGAGCCTGAAACCCGTCGGAAGAACTGGTTGATGAATCATCGGAAGACCCCCGCATTCCGCGCCTAAGATAAAACGAGGGCGTACTGGACGGGAACAAACAAGGTATGGCATGGGAGGACTTCTCGGGGTCAGGAGACATTGCGACAATGGAGTCTGCAGCTACCGCGCGAAGATGATACTAGAAAAAACACAACATATAACTACCTCGACGCCGGAGTTAGCATGGCGTCGCGTTTGGGGAGAGGAACAAAAGGGAAGAAACAATGGCATCAACAACAACACAGCATGACTAGTTCAGACGGGAGAATGCATTTGTTTCGAACGGAACATGGAAAAAATCGTAAGCAACCCCTCAGATTTGTTTTTTGCTAAGAAGTGGAGGGGCTGGGGGAGAGGGGGGAGTAGCGAAAGGTGACGGGGGGTGCATCACATCAGCGTTCATCACGATGCCAAAAAGAGGAAGGAGAGAAGGGCATAAAAGCAAAACCAAAATGATAGCTCGACACAGACCTCGTGGGTTCTGTGCACACGGCGGCTGGCGTTGTACCAATGCCCCGGTCGAAAAAGCAAAATGAGGCGAGATTTGAAGTACAAACGACAGCTCGACATTAGCTCGGAGGGCTGTTTGTACCAGGTAGAATTTCAATGACATCATGGCCTCAAATTAAGAAGGAGCGAGAACTGGAGCAATTATTGTGGAAGTTTCAAGACGAAGTGGGAGTCCGACGCAGAGTAGGTATTTTATTTCGTAGCAGGTTGCACTTGATCGATAACGCAGTTCATAGATTCGTCGCTCGGTCTTCTTGCTGTCTCTCTTTCCCCCATGTCGAGAAACGATTCTTGGAACTTCTCTCGAGGTGTTGTGCATTCATGTGCGATGTCCGGTTTGTCAGTCGTAGTGTCGGCTACTTTGTATTTTGTTAACCATTCCCATCAGCCCGGTTTGCCGAGGAATGACTGGGGACACGCCAGGGAGCATTCTGTTGAGGTAGACATCCGATAACATCAGATTCCGCGTAAATCAGTAGCCATTGACGGAAGGCAAGCGTTTCCAAACCAACTTCTTGCTACCATCGACAGGACTGACAGTACCGTGAAGCGCCGAACGATTGTGTAGGGAACGTGCCCGAACCTTTAATGAGTCTCAGCTGGGTCTGAACCGCAACCTTATGAGTTGGATGTCTCGGGACTGCGGTGTAGGGAGCTGTGGATTCGGCATGAAAAACGGCGAGGAAGTGGGGTAACCACTTTGAGACCATCCGGTTTAGGGCGCCTCGGCAGATACGACCAGGTGAGTAGGCTTGTCCCGAAACAATGTTCTGTTGTGGCGGTAGTGTGGGATAATCCTTGCAGTAGAAGAATACAAGACCATAGGGAGAGCTTGAGACAAAGTACAGGTGGTTGCCAGTGGGTCGTGTTAAGGGGGCAGCTGAATCCTCCTAAACAACCGAGAGTGTTTACTTTCCTTTTTCGTGGTCCTACTCTCGTAAATCGCCGGGAAAAGTATCCCATTGGCCAATAACCGATGAATAGTCGGTTGAAAATGTATTTTTCGGGTGTGTGCAGCAGTAAAAGAGGAACGCCAAAGATCGAACAAACACGTATTCGGCAACGGCAACTTTACTGTGGAAGTCATCCGTTCATTGAATGTTGAGGCGATCGCGGTGGTGGCGGCAGCGACATCTCCGGGTTCATATTTGTTCTCTTCGCTTGCTCATCCGGTTTAACTCCCACGCGACCTCCCTCCATGAAAATGCTTCCTGATTATCATCTTCCACACCCATTCCGCTCTGTGGTCTACTTTGGCAGCTGCATGAACCCCCTAGATATAGCGCGTGGTGCACGCTCAAATATGGAGGTTTGACTAGACGGTTTTGCGCTGCTCTTATTAGCTAAGGCTTCATCCCTGTATCTGCCCTTGCCTCTACTTGTGGTTGGCTGAGGTTGGCGATGTTTCTGCGCTATTTTTGAACTGCTGCTAGCAACTCCCAGGCTCACCTTTGCAGTTCGAATACGCAGGCATGAGTCGCAACTGGTAAGTTATGGTGGCGGAGTCTCATCTCGCGCTTGGTGAGTCGTCTGCCAGTGTTTTCATCAAGGCATGCCGGCAATCCTCCATCGCGCGCACCCTCTGCACGCGAGGGATCTCGACTTATGCTGAGGGTGAGCGCAAATGATAATTTTTCACATGCGTTGATGAAAGCGGAGGAAAATAAATCAAGACGCACAAGAAGGAACTATTTGGCCGACCTGTAATGCCCTCCTGAGGAAATGAGTATGATTCGTGCCAACGGGTTTGAACTACAAAGACGAGCCTGGGAGTTGGTAGCAGAAGCACAGGAAGACAGCAGAGACAGCGCCAACGCCAGCCAGACACGATTACAGGCAAGAGCAGAGAGGAAAGGAGCGTCAGCCAATGGCAGTAGTGCATCGGCATATAGACGTACTTTGTTCGAGCGGGCCCCGAGCGATACATAAGACAAAGCTGCCAAGGCAGAACAACGAGAAAAAGGCGGTTGAGGTTGTGCAGGATGAGAACCACAAATGTTTTCCAAAGGGGGCAGGTCGCATGAGGGATAAGCAGACTGAGTAGGAGACGGAAATACGGGTGAACACGGAGAAGTCGCCGCCGCCACCGCCGCCCCTCCGCCTCATGAATCGCCGCTGCAACATGAGTTACGACAGACGCCACAAGGGTCGGCCGGCGAGCATAACATGGGGATTGTGGGGGAACAAGACCAGTCCGATGTCAAGCAACAGGGGGCAGTGGTTGAGGAGCAGGAACAAATGATAGGAGGGGCACTCCTGGTGGTATATGTGTAGGAGCATGCGGTGATGGGAGACGCCGGCGGAGGGGCTAGGCGCCGCCGTAACCGCTTCCGGCACCGGCTCCACCATCAGAGCAAGAGCACGCGCTGGAACAGCAACACCAGTCGGAGTCACCCCCGCCAACTTCGATGCCATAACAGGTAAAACAGCAGAAGCACTATCGCCCACAGCATCACCAACGCCGTGGTCGTCGCCATGGTTGCAGGAATCTCCCACAGGCGTCAGATCTCCGATTGGGAGATCGGGCCCCTCTGGAACGAGGGGGTTTCGAGTGCAGGAATTTGTTGGGGATCACGGCAAAGACGATTTGTGAAAGAGAACAGCGATCGGGGCTATTGGATGGTCAGTCTTTGTGGGTTGTGGGAAGAAACCGAAAGGTTGGAAGCCGATCAAGCCGACGAGAGAGAGGAACCACGTGCGGTTCAACGTCACTCCTCGACTCCTGCAAGGAACATCATCACGCTTTGAGACACGCACGTGTTCAGTTTGATGTTATTTCACTCTTGTTGGGTACTCTCCTTGGTTTTGAAGTTTTTTACTTATGGTCTGGTATGACACTATTGACAGCGTTTGTTATGTGAAGCAAGGTGTTACAGCAGCAATAGTATCTGAGTTCACTCGGTCTGCTGGTGACTATTGACTTTGCGAAAATTTTGCAATACGAGGCGGATGTATGCTGATTAGATATTGGAGTTGCGAGTGGGCAGCTGCATCCAGCAGTGACTATTGTACCCTACGATACAGAGAAAGGGGTTTCGTCGCGTCGACTGGAGTGCCTTTGGAAGATTTATTCCCGCCCCTGCCGACCCCAGAAAAGGATTCAGTGCTCGTGCAAGAGTTTTCCTTTCCCCCGACCATCGTGGAGATGGAGTGGCTGCGGATGATTATCTCTTGTGCCCACCCACAACATACATGTAGACCTCAATGAAATGCGTTTGCAGTATTTTTTTTACCCCACGGATGCCTATGACCGCGTGTGTAGTTCTGTAGCTTCACTTCCAGAGACTGCAACTACTTTGTAGTGATGTGAAATGAAAAATGTAATGGGCTTACTATTTTAGCAAGGTATACCATGGACTGCTGCTTCCAGATATGGCACGCTTGTTTTCCTTCCAGAAAATCAGAGTGTGTGCCTCTCCACTCAACCGTATATTAGATCAAGTGTGATAATATTACGGCAACGGTGACGTGTGACAACTGAAGTGCATTGTACGGATTCGGGAGTTGGAACTTCAGTCATGGTTGGTCGTTTTCTGACATGATATGCCAGAAAGTTCTCTGTGGTAAAGATAAACGAGAAAGCAAAAATGGTACTCCCTTATATTTCTGATTCACTCGTCTTGGTTCACTTTTGCTAAAGAAGATTGTATTATCGCCTCCTTTCAGAACACTTCGAGCTTCAATGCGGCATTAGCGACATTAATATAAAACGGGAGGGAGAAGGGTAGACCCCTGTCACCACGGCTTGTCTCGAATGTCGTCGAGCGTAAAACCTTTTACGAATTAAAGTGAAAGCTATGATTGAAAAAACATAAACAAGCTGGTATATATATCAACACCCACTTTTCCTCTAGGCGTTGGGGGTCTCCACGCACTGATCCTCTTTCGCGAGGTGACGCGTCAAGAATACGAGCATCAAAGCTATTCGACATCCCTCATGACAGGGAAGCTTTGCGGCCCTTAAAAATTTGCTCCGGTTTGTGGCAGAACTGTTCCACTCGCTGACATCACGAGTAACCTGTTTATTTGTGTGTATATACCAGAAAGCCAATGGTTTCACGTTTCCCTTTCTCAATCAAACATGAAATGTACACCTCACGTACGTGCTGTAGTAACAGCATGTCGGAATTACCTCCTCAAACAGGGTGCCCGGACCACGACAATTTTGTCTATTAATTCAAGAAGCTCTAAACAAATAATTGTACAAATAGTCGCTGTTGTTTGTTTCGCTATATATGAGTTCCGACACATTTTCTAGGCCTAACCGGCTACGTCGGATATGTCCCCGGTCCAAGGGGTTCACCCATATATCGGTTTCCGCCTCCTACATTCATTTTGACGCGTGTTGAAAATCGACCGAAGGCGTCCCCCTGTTAAGCGGAAGAGTGTGGATCGTCGGTGTGCGATATTGACATGGCTTCCCAGATGGTCCTTCAATCATGTCTCCGTTCGGTATACTTGTGAAGCGGTCTTGCTGGAGCCGGCTAATCGAGACTAAGTTGTAGCTCCTACCGATTAAATACGACAGCATGACTTTGCGCAGCGAACCTAGCGGGGCGCAAGGTATGCTACAATCGTAGGCTTCAATGAAAGAAGTACTACATTATTTTCCCAACTAACTTGAGCGGGTTGGGCTCTACACATGGCGAAGTGCCCGATATTTAATTTCATGAAAAATATAGAAGTTATGATTGCTTCCGATGGAACGCTTTCGAGCGCTGTTGTGAGCTTGCTTGTCGTTTTTTGGTTAGGCCGCAGTTGGAGTTGGTGCGAGTGTGGGAAGAGACCAGAAGGCACCGGGCCGGCACAGACGGCACCCCAGCAGACAGGATTTGGCTCTGACCGAAGGTCTGTACAGTTTCCTAGGAAAGCCAAGGACATAAGGCCCGCGCTTCGCGCTCGCGAGTCTCATTGTAAATACGGCTCCTATATCACGAGACATAGTGGTACTGTATGCCAGTACAGCAGTACGATAGCACAGCGGGAGTAGGACGCCCCACCCCCCAACAGCTACCAGCAGGTTTTGGTTCACCTGGACCATACGGCGGTGGTGTATACAGGAAAACACGTCTGCCGATATCTGTAAATCGCAAAAAGCCTCTCGCCCCTCGCCTCTAGGAAAAGCCCACGGCTCACGGCTCTGGTGCCGAGCGACGATGGAAACTGGGAACCCGTTCGTCCCGTCGGATGAAGAGGAACGCTTCTTTTACGAAGCATGCAGTCAAAACGTCATTCAGAGTCCTGCCAGTGGTGCATCGGTAGGTACAGCTTGAAAAAAAGAATATTGAGCAGGCATTTTGTTTTTCTGAGTTCGGGGAGACGACATGTTCTCCCCCTCTTCTACGCTCTGCCAGGAATAATATACATCCCCCACAAGCTGGCTTTTTTTCCACGCGTTTTATATTTCGCGATTGAGCGTGCAGGGGGTGTATGATTCCTGGTAAAGCGTAAAAGGGGGGGGAACAGGAAGCGTTTTCTCTGAATTCGGGGAGAAATATTAATACCTGTTATATATTATGTTCTGAATTCGGGGATATATTAAAAAATATATGTTCTGAACCCGGGGAGACGAAATGTACGACGGTGGAAAAGTGTTTGACGGACAATCAGCGACAGATGTATGTACCACACAGAGGATTAGAAAGTAAAAGCGAAATACTTTTCGTCTTAAAAGTTAATGCGAATTAGACGTGCTGCTATCAACAGTAGTACTGATGATGCACCCGACTCTTTCACAGCCTACTGTTATTGTACTAGAAGAGTGGGAATGACAAAAAGGGCGTATCTACGGTGGCACACAGCAGCATCGGTCTGCCGCGGGTATTTTCCGCATGTATTGCGCTTGTACGCACGTCGGTTACAAAGAAAGCAACACTATACTCGTGGTTGTACTGTAACAGGCCCATTGAAGAATACGAATTGAATATGTATTTATTTGGGTATAATGCATGATTAGAGAGAAAAGCACCTATCGAATCTTGAACGATGCCAAAATATGTAACGACCAGCGTGAAATTTGTGCTTTCAGTTTCCAAAATGAGTACACGGGCGCTTTTCCGGCCAAGTACGTACCGCAACAGGATGACACTTATAATATCATTTCGGAGCAAAGTTTTCCTGGGTATTTTAATTTCATAGTGTGGCACATCGTACAGCACACGACACACAGCGAAGTTCGGCCGCAGCATGCAGCAGGAGCAGCCTCAGCTCTGCAGCAACAACGTGGATAAAAGCCCCGTAATACGATCCAAGCCCTCCACCCAAATACGACTCAGTTTGTTTTTTCTCGTGGCAAACTGATGAATATCAACCCATGCGACGATAGACGCTCGATTTCGACATAGACTCAGCCCACGGCCAACCCGCTCGGTGGCGGGCGAGGTCTACGAGTATAGGTGACGGGCTCGAAGAAATCAAGTGGATCCATGCTCCAGGGGGCAAGAGCTTGCTGGCGACGTGCTACGGTATACTTCCGAACCTGGAAAAAAAAAACTATTCAAGCATTCTAGGCGGATCGAAAAACTTTGTCATCTATTTTGTGCGCCCGCCGACCAACAGTGTTCTTATCACACTGTAAGACTGGCCAGCGCCCGCCTATCGTCGCCGGCCATTGTGTACTGTTGCTCAGATTTACTGTGCTCGCACAGGTGCGAGCTGTCGCCGAGACCAACTATTTGCTGTTGTTGTGATCTGGTGCCGCGATGAGACGCGCTGGGTGCGCTGCACTGCGCGTAAGATCCAAGCGTCCGAGCCAACTCTGACTGTCTTTCTTTGGTCTGGCGGGGGAGAGACGTGACGAGTCACGTTGTCTTGGTATTTTGTGCATCACAACTTGACTGATTGCTGCTGCTGTTGCTACTACTGCTACTACAGCTGCTGCTGCTACTGTGCCGCTGCTTCTGTAGTTTACGAGTACGTATTCACCAAAAGGTGCGTGCCGAGTGCGATTCTCTTCTTGGTCTCCAGGTACAAACCCGCGCCAGCCGACTGTTGTAGTCTGGCCACGAAGAGACGCGCCGCCCGCTGAACGCACGTCGGGCGAGAAGCAACGACGCTATAAGGTTCGCCATCCAACTCATCGGTCGTTCTACAGCTGTCTGTTGTCTTCCACCTCACTCAGCACATCATCGCCTCGCACCTTCAACTAATGATCTTCTGGTGTATTTGACGTGATATTGTATGTGGTTGGTATATTGTACCTGGTATGATGCTGAACTACGGTCTGATATGCTATATGGTATGAGACATATGGTATATGTTTGTGGTATGTTATACGGGAAAACACCGTATGTGGTATGGCATGTGTAGACGGGATCGTACAGGAAAAACACAGTACCAGGTATATGATGTTGTACGTTTGCGGTATGGTACCATGGTACGGTGTCGTGGATGTAACATACGGCTAAATTTGCCTGGTGGTATGGTATGTTTCAGGACATAAGGTCCGAAAGGGTCGAATGCGTCGTACGAGTATTATCTGTAACGAACTTATATATTGACCATTACAAAGTGTTCGAAAAATTAAGCCTTGAAGACAGACAGACCGACAGACAGACAAGTTTGCATTTATCAAAACAGAGCCGCAGTTCTACAAACTGAGAATGAATCCAAAAACGTTGTAACGCAGTATTGTCCAATACTATATGAAAATCGAATGCGCAAAAGTCCTACAATAGTGTAGCCCCACGATTGAGAAAAAACTGAAAAACAAGAAAATGCTCCCCCTTGTAGAACGTGAAAAAAAATCGGTCAAGAACAAGGCTCAGTGGTCAACTCAATGCTAAATACTACCTAGTATATAATAACACATGCTCAAGGTTGTTTGAAGATGGCGCTCCAATGGAAGTCTCAGGCTCGTGCCCAGATTACGTCTTTCTTGTTAGCGGGCCCGTACTGTATGACGAACGAAATATCGAAAAAAGCGTGCCCGTCAGTGGTCGAGGAGATACCTGATATTTTCGTGGAACGGCAGACTGCTCAGACGGATGTCGTCAGCGATATGTGATGAAATGCCGGTTCACATTCGTGGGACACACCCTTTACGGCCTAGAGGCTGTCCGGTTGTATTGGCATGGTGGAGGGCTTTCAACTTGTCTACCATGTACCCCAAACGGCGGAGTACTCAAGGGGACATCTGATGTCCTTGTTGTGCCACAGTAGGATATTGAGACCAGCCTCGTAAATATGCCTTATCTACAACACCCGTGTCGCCAGTTCGGTATTCACAACACTTCGGCACGTTTGCAGAACACTCCCCGAGTCGGCGAGGTACTTTCATGGCCAGCTTTGCTGGCGCAGGCCTATCATTGAAGCTATGTTGTACCCGAAACGGCCCGTCACTCCAGGAAGTATGTTGCCTCTGCCCGCATCGACAGACCGATAGCCGTGTTTACCACCCTCGGGTAGCGAAACACGCACTTACGACACCGCGGCACATCCGCTGCACGCATCACGGGTCAGACAGCCGTTGCCACGGCTGTGTGGACATACATGGTGTCGGGCTACCATTTTGGTAATAGTGCCCCCGAAACGGTCCACTCGAAAGTAGATAGTATCTACAGCAAGCAGCAGTTTGTTGCCACGTTGTCCTCTGTTGTATATTTGAATGTTTGGCTAAAAATGTGGCGTCGACATACCCGCAATACTACAGCAGCAGTGGGCGCCCGCTGTCGAAAAACATTATGATGTTTATATCGGCACGAACAGTGAGAACAATGGGCCAAGAAACACGGATTAACTGTAGGACCAACTCTAAACCCTACAGAGTATACAATAATTATGGATATAGAGGCCAGGCAACAAATAATATATTGAGCACCAAACAGACGTTGTTTCTTGATGCGGAGCGCCTACTGCATCGCTCATACGTATATGCATGATGTAAATGGCTGGTGTCTGTTATCGAACCCATTTAGGATGAAACCTGCCTTGCTCGACAAAACGTGCTACGATCATACATTGCAAAAAGGGCGGACTGCAAACGGCCTTAGCAACGAGTGTCCTATGTATGTCGAATTTTACAGTGGTGAGACCCGCTGAAATGGGCGGGACAGAGTGCAAGAACTATACGTAAGTGGCATGCGTTGTTTTGCATTATTCCCACCTGGGGTGCAAGCAGTGCATACAAGGAAGGTGCTGTGTGGGTGCGCACGTTGCATGCGAGGTTTTCATCTGGAGTCCGATATACTCTGTGCCTGGTATCTGGGGCGTGTCCCTCCCTTCTGCACGCAATCTATTGCACCGAGTGTACGCGAATATCATATATCTCCGCGAGTACTGGGCCTAATCGAGTACACGATGGCCTCAATGATGCCCAACACCGTGCCAACATCTAGCCGATTCGGCGTGTGTTTCATAAACGTACTGCGGTGTGGTAAATGATGGGTTTGAGACACGCGTTTCGTATATATGAAGGGCTTATTTATGACACCGATTGGAATGTTCTGCTGTCGGACGACAATACCAGGTATCTCCTCGACCACTGAGCTATCCCGTGTACATGGTGGCTTCAATTATACCTGGTAGCCCTCAAACAACACAGCCGTGCCGATTCGGGGACGACCCTAGGCATGTGCCGGGGATGTGCCGGGGTTGTCGATGATATAGGCTTTGTTGCGACACACGTGTCGTAAATAATAACCGTACACCTTTTTAAATCGCTGGAAAACCCCTCTCCATTCGATTTTGATCCGTAAGCCATCCTCATTTCGTGATGTTTACCTGATTGAACGATTGATTGTTTGTGAGGCTAACTTTTCCATTTGTTACCAACCGCTGTACAACCATCCGCCATCTACCAGCGTACACATGTTGCATACGTGCATATATATTGTCGACTAGAAATACCCTGTTGCGCGCGTTTCAAGCAACGGCTATATCTACCACCTTTTGATATATTTTGTGTTTGAAGAACACGGTAGTAAAGGCTGCTGCCGAGGGGACAATGTCATATGATTCGATGCCACTGTCCGGGTCGTGAGTTTACTCACAGCAGTGCGTAGAAACAACCACTGTTCGACAGGCGGTAACAATGGCGGCAGCAATGGCGAAACACTGTGTATGACGGGTCGACGCGCGAGAGGCGACTGTCGCTATTAATAGAGCGTGAACTTTCCTTGAGAGTATCGGTTAACTGAGGTGTCTATCGTATCACACGTGAGCTACAACTGATAATATAACGTACCTCCTCCCTGCAGTAGAACGCTATTCAACACCTTTTTTTTCTCGCAAGCGTGAGGGGCATATACCTCTGTAAACCGGAAACGGTCGCGGTGGAAACATGTCATCGAGACTATTCTGTAGTTGTCTCGCTCGTCGTGTACGCTCGCCCATGCTGAAAAAATACTATCTTCCAAGTTGTTCCGAGGCGGTGTCATTTTCTGGGTGTCTTATGGTGCATTACCCCAACAAGAATCCAATGCACAGCAGTAGCCTGCCTGCTGATTACGGCTGCGAACAGCATACAGGTATGCAGAGACACGTGAATAGTCCTCCGCCGCGATCAGTAGTGCATCTCCGCGACGCATGCCAACCACCACGCACGGGAATAAAGGACACCGACGAAAGTGCGAAAGTAACTTCCGATCCGCCGAAGATCCGCCTCGTTACAACCATAAGCGTCACATGAACGTTGTGTTGAAGTGCATGACACCCAACCAGAAGGCAAGCGAAACATGAAAAATAGGCTGAATTTGATTCACGAGAAAATTCCCCGCTTTGGGTGTCTCTGTGTGCCCCATTGGGAGTAGACCACACCGAGCTCACAGAGGTATAAAAAAGGTCCAGCCTGGGAACTTTCTTGTTCCGTCCTGTCCCGGAGTTCCGCAAAATGTTACCTCAAACATGTTCTCCACCACCGTAAATGTTTGCTCTGGCTGTGGCTGTGTGACTGACGTTCGATTTGCTGCTTGCTGCGTACAATTGATTTTAGTCAGCGTGGGGATCAAGGAGCGTGGGCGGGACGTGCCGGCCGCTACTTTTTACCTGCGGTCAGTTTGGCAGGATCTGGTATGGATGAATCAGGCCTACGTACGACCAGCGTGCCACAAGTGCAAATATGTGTACGTGTGTGATAGCGTTCTGGTGTGTGTAGACCGATACACCCGCCCGTGTAACACTATGTACCGAATTACAAAGATCGTTCGAAATATACTATTGTTTGTGCACATACGATATTCCGGGACATGGTAATAATAGTTGATGATTGGCGCTGCTGGACAAAGAATCAAACAAGTGTGGAGCTTGATTTAGGCTACTCTTAATACTGTTGTGTCGACTACTACACAATAATATGGGCCCGCAAACAACGCTGAACGATCTATCTGTTGTGGTGATACCGTCTTGAAAAATGTTGGAAGGGCTTCTGCAGTATGCTATAGATATTACAGACTGTTGTCTGTATCTCCCTCCCGTTGGTGTTGCTTCGTCCGCGAAGCAGATATCTGGCTTTCCTGAGTACGTACAAGTATTTTTTCCGTCTATTAATAACAACCTTTCTGAAGTCCTCGCGTCTTTTGTGTTTTGTTTGTGTTTTCTTTTTTTTTCAATTCAGACTTTGTTTTTTTGTCTTTTGGTTGTGTTTCTATCCTTCCTGTCTTGCTTGTTTTGTTGTGTTCTCGTACCCGGTAGGCTGGCATTTCACTTGCTTGACACTTGAATTTTCGTTTTCGTTTGTAGGTTTCCTCTGTCTCACAGTCTGTGACCACATAATCAGTATCTCTCTAGGATAAGGAATCAGGACGGACA
>JBBMHQ010049333.1:0-16439 GCA_037834295.1 Postelsia palmaeformis
ATTGGTGGGTCTTCGTTTTTTTTCAGCTGCACAAAAACGCGGTCGGATTTTACCGTTGTCACCCCACATCCGCACGCCTCCGAAGGGGAAGTTTGAACTTGGCACGTTCTTGCATGTTCCCATCGCTGTCTGTGATGTCTCGGCTTGGGCCAGAAGTGAGGCACGCCAGGTAATGCATGCTGTTGTTATTGCGCGGCCGAGAAACGGTTTGGCGTGCTTATTCCACAAGCGTGTAAACTCGTATCCATTTGTTGTAGTTGGTCGGGATTGTTTGAGGAGTTGGAACACCACATATGTTTTGGTCTCTGCTCAACACCCCCTCGCGCTGAAAAATTGCGAAAATCTGCGTATCCTCTTGTGTGTTTTCTTCCCTGATTCTTGTTTTTTTTCTTTATTTTTCTTGTTTTGTCTCCCTTTTTTGTGTTTCAGACGTCGATTTCGATTTCGAATTTTTGACGTCGAATTGTTTTCATCCTGTCTCATGATATTTATGAATAGCTGAAAACGTTCCTCAGATGAAACTTTCGCCACATGCAACTAATTGCAAATAAACCTTGTTGTGTTTTCTATTTTTTGTCAGAGGTGTCCGATGTGGTTTAGTCATCATGTTGTATTTTAAGTTCTTTCTTTCCTGTTTCATCCCGTGGTATTTTTCCACTTCGGAGTTGTTGAAGCCAGTCCTACGCCCACGGACCGCATTGTACTTTGGCCTCGAGTGTGATTTGTTTTTTCGATACCTTCTATTAATAGCCCATCTTTGCAAAGTGTGTGTAATTCATCGATCGCGCGTATAACGAGTACGGGTTGTATTTGGCCTCATGCCCGGTATACAAGTCCTTATATACGAGGAAGACAAAATATGAAGCTGCAGAATAGACCGCTTGCAATAAGACCGAAAAAAATCCTCTCTCGGGGGGAAGCGATTTCTAGGTATGACAAGCCGAATATTTCAGATCAATCAGGAAGAATCATTACCATCTGCTCACTTATGAGGTGTATTATTTGCTTCATTAAATGATACACGAGTGGTCCGCACCTAACGATCACTCGTCTGCTACCAAATGACAATCGCTATATCGAAATCGGGCGAGCGATTGCTGCTGCTTGTTCTGTCACCCCGGTTGGCATGTTGAAAGTCAACTCTGATTACTCCACGCACAGGGCACCCGATGAGAGGTGTGGTTTAGACAGTGATGATCGCCTCCGCGAGGGCTTCGACCAGATGCGTGCGGCATGGGCGTGGCCGTTTCGAAATAAATTTGTCACCCCGATGGGGGTGCTGGAAGTCAACTCTGATATCTCCACACATAGGGCACCCGATAAGTTTCGAAAAGTTGTTCATACCGAAATAATTTTCCACTTGAAAAAAGGCTTGACAAAGAGTTTTTCCGCTGGTCTCGGGCGAGCGATCGCTGCTGGAACCGCACCTTAGGACTGCAATCCCATTTTGGGGACAAAGCAGTTAAATTCCAAGTATTTTGTCCCCAAACGAATCCACAAAAGAGAGGTAACGCTGCAACGATCACCAGTCCTACAGATATCATAGAATATACGAGTGGTCCGCATCTAACGATCGACAATCGCTATATCGAAATAGGGCGAGCGATTGCTGCTGCTCGTTTCGTCACATCGGTTAGGATATCGGAAGTCAACTCTGATACTCCACAAACGGGGCACCTCTTTCGCCTCAGCGAGGGCTTTGACCTGATGCGTGCGGTATGGGTGTAGCCGTTTTGAAAGAAATTTGTCCGTAGGTAAACATAGAGTTTTTGTCCGTAGGTAAACATAGAGTGGCCCTCATCGTACAGTCAGTCAGACGAACAGACGGGCAAGTTTTCGGAATCCGTTTGAGAGATCATAAGTGTACCATTTGTGGAATGCCAGTTTGGCTTTACGTATTGCGCGGCTGCCTGTGCTGCCTCCTTCACGCAAAAAATAGAACGCCGCGGCTATGAGCACGAGTAGGGGCGGTGTACGTACTTTTTTCCGTGTTCGCGCCGCTCCCTGGGCTGTCCTAGCTTCGGCCTATAAGGAGCTGGTCGCGATATTATCGTGAATACGTGAAGTGTACAGCGTTTTTTCCCATGCGTCGTGTCCGTGAAAATCGGCCGGTCGTTCGTTCAGTTCTATTCGATACCTGGTGTACAATCGTCTGTCGCGTGGTATTAAAAGTTCATTTTTCACCTGGTACCCTGTGTAGTAATATATGTTGCACCTGGTACCTGGTACGATATACTGTACCAGGTAGTAATTTATTATGTGACGTGTATGTAGTATATCAGTATGGGAATGATTACGCTGGATGCCGTCTGTATTTCGAAGTACGGCAGTGGTAGCGCGTTTGCCTGCACGTGTAAGAGAAGTTCTCGTGGCCCGCTTCCACTACTGCAGACCGGCAACTTATCACAGCCGTGCCGCGCCTCCTGTGACCTACCAGGTACCGTCTATTTGACTACACATATATGTAGTATAGACGGTGCGCGGGCTCGGCTCCGCACGGTTTGCGAAGAACACTTTTTTGAACGCGAGAGCCTCGAAGGGCAACAGGAGGACAAGAAGGAGAGGTTACAACAGCAGCAGAAGGGGCACTGCTGTACTACTGCTGTATACAGCAGTATTCAAGAAGCCCAATCCACTCGACCAAAAACCAGTATTGTAAGCATTATCACCGCCACACGATGTACATACTCGTAAGAATGAATAGGATCTTCTTTACGCGAGATTCCGGATCATCCCGTAGTCGTGTGATGCGTAAATGAAAATGGCCGGACTTGTTTGTGCAGCGGCACAGCAGCGGCAGTGGTCTTGCATGCTGGACAGCGGCGGTAGCGCCACATGACAGCAGCAGTCAAGTACAGTAGTAGCAACAAACAACAGCAGCAGTAGCAGCAGCAGCAGGAGGAGTGGGAGCGGTCTCACATGCTAGGCAGCAGCGGCAGCATGCTCACACGAATCAAATAACATGTCATGCAGTTGAATTCCTGGTGCTCGAAAAGCCCAGCCAACGCGGCAAAAAAAAATAGGATTGCAAGCACCCAGATCGTCATACATGTCGTACTCGAGAAAATTCCGTACCCCCAGTAGAGCTGGCAGAAGACTGTTAATAACACCGCAGTTTATGATCGAGGCTCTGGGGCGTGATAAGTCTTTCGCAGTAAAACAGCAACAGCAGTAGCAGGCAGTACTGCAGGGTTATCAGTGTTGTTTGCCGTCTGTAACCCAGCCAGCTGAGCATCGGGTTGTAGTTCATGTGCGCATCGCTTGTGCGAGGATCGACGTACGGCTTGTGCCTGGTATCTCTGGTACCTGGTCTTGATGTGTACCCTGCGGGAGAGAGACGGGTTGCACGGCACACACCGATAACATTGCACACATAAGCAGTACGTTGAGCAGGAGCAACCATGCGTAGCTACCCATCATATGGTGCCGCTATCCCTCACAGCAGCAGCTTACGAGCTGGGCCAGCCAAGGTTCTGCCAAATCGGTTGATTATCCACGCCCTGCTCAATACTCCGTGTTTGGATGCGATATTTCGATACGGTGTTGATCATGCACCAACCCACAAATGGGAAGCAAGACCTTTTTCTTTTGTTCGAGAGATAAGACCGCTACGAAGATCCGGAAACATAAGAAAAGCGACCGTAACTTGTCTGAACAATATATAATAAATAATGCCTCGTTTCCCGTATGTTTGCATATGTCGTGCAAATACGAGGTTGAATTTTTAGGTCGGAACTCGCAAAATTGGCCGTGGCATCGCAGGAAAACGAAACATGATCGTGTTTATTCGTGTGTTTTGGCGATATTCCTTGATGCGTGGCGAATTTGGCACTGAAACTGAAATCGGTCTTCTCGTAAGGTCTTGAGTTATGTATCTATCAATTTTCGCCTTGATCGGGAATGGCGATTTTCTTACGAATTTTGTGTTGGAAAGTTGGTGTTTTTGAGTTTTCGCCAATATCTCGTCGAGATCGAATCTCCCCAAAAAAACGTCTTGATTTTAATATGTTTTTTTGTGCGCATGCAGTGTCATGACAGGGTTGGTGCCTATAATTTCCCCAGGTATAATTGATAGGGGTTCACGAGATACGACGTGCCGATGGTTTATCTTTTTTTGGACTGGCCCAGCTCGTAGGTGTCCTCCAGGAGAAGATATAAAGTCTAAATGCGTTGTTGGGCCAGTAAATGAGATTTCTTGTGTCCGGATTGAAGAGATTATTCATGTGCTTTCCACTGCTGTACAATACACCTGGTTTTGATATGTGTCCTGCGGGAGACAGAGGTTGCTGAACAAAACACAACGACAACATCGCACATAGCAGCGGTACACACAGTAGAGCAGTGTCCGGCGTGCGTAGCTGGCTTATCATGTCGTATCGCTATCCCGCACACAGCAGCTCCATGCAACCTCCAGGAGCCAACGTCGATATGCGTTGTTGAGCGAGAACTATTTTGTATGTCATGATACATCAACGCAACCTCTCGTCACGCAGAGGACGGATCCACATCGCATCTTCGTGGTCGCCATCTTATTCACTGAGCCCGACACGTGGTGGGTTGACCGTGTGTTAATCACTTGTAAGGTCGATGTCCCATGGTCAATCCTGTGCTGCTGTGTGCTATGTCTTTATATGTCACGATACACGACGAGATACTCGTAAACCTTGGCAGTCTAAACCATACCAAGGGGGTAATTGTTTTTCTTTTCGTTTTTATCAAAGCACAACACTTCTAAGCGTGGCGTTTGGTCCACAAGGCACTCGCGAAGGTGGGGCTTGGCGTGAATTGCTTGCCTCCGTGTCAGCTACCCCTGCTGGTGGCCCCAACGTCGAAGCTGACGTCGCGCGGATTCTTTGAAACATATCGATAGTCATGCAATGCTCGAGGCAGATGGACTAAGGCAGCTCACTGGAAAATCGGCGGCTCCTTATTTCGTGCAAAGGGCTCGGCGACGTGTCTCAAAAGTGTATGGCCTTGCAACGAAGTATTCTGTTTCATTTTTTGTTCCGTCGCGCTAGAGAACCCAATCGTTTCGCTCTATGGAATGTCAGGTACATGCTACTTGTATTATTGGGTACCCAACATTACTACCTTTTTGATTCCTGTATATACTTAAATTGGTTCTGCCTGGGTTTTACTCATCACTAACCCCCCGTCTCTTCGTTAGTATGTTACGTCTTCCTGGGTTTCTTGCGTCTCGTTTACCAGTCGGCGGTCTCTCTTTTGTTGTCCCTCTCCTCCTCTTTTGTTATTATTTTGCCTCTCATTGCCTCTTACTTGCCTCGGTTGCCTTGCTTTCGTTGCGCTGTCTTTGTGGTGCTGTAAACTGTTGAGGTGGAGACGGGGACCTTCACGGTAACGAACTTAGGCGCGTACGGCGTCAAGAACTTCTCCCCGATCGTGCTCATGCCACAAGCGTGTGCGCTTGCAATCGGCGCTGCGGAGGAGAGGGTCATCCCCAACGAAGGTTAGCATCGGGGTGGGGATGGGAGTGGGGGTAAGGGTGGGGGTGAGCGTTAGTAACACTGGTAACACTGGTAACACTGGTAAAATTCAATCATGTATCTTCCCTGTTGGTCGGCGAGTGTAAATAGGACACAGGGGTGCAGTCCGTATATTCGTCACGTGATTGTCAGATGGGATGCGAAGGGATGTCACGTGATGAGGTGAGGCGTCTTGGTGTTTGCTTCCGGGACGAAGATGGTTTAGCTGTCGCTAGGAATTCGTACAGCAGGATATTTGTAACTTGTTGTCAACTTGAATGCGTTGGTGAACGGTGGACGGCAGTTCTCGTTGTCTGGCGGTTGCCGTTCGGCCAGCTTGAAGGGGGTCCCCTTTTTTGTGTGCATTTGTGAAAAAGCCAAAAACAAAGGTACCTGCGTTGGTGGACGTCACACCCTCGAGGAAATCGGTCAGCCGGCTTCGAAGGGGGTCCCTTGGTTCCTAAAAAAGCGCGCCGTCTAAATTAGAAACCCGTATTCGCTCGTAATAAATATGTCAATTTTTCGGTATTGACAAGGTCTCGATACCCTCGGCTATGTCCTGCACTCGGCGCAGGCGGGCGAAGAGAGCATTAATATACACCGGGCGGTAGCACACGGTTGCCATGCACCGTGCATGGTTCATTAGACAGTCCAGGCACATCCTATCACGTGCTTTACTTGTTGACCTATTAGTAGGCATTCCTGGCACAAAATACATGTCGTCGCTGTGAGCATAGTCCAGCAGTTGACGGAAACAATGTTGGTTCTCTGTTTCCCACCCCCACTCTTGAACGGAGCTTGCTTTTGTCGTCAACGTTTTCACGTTTCCTCGCCCACCCTTGCTTCGTTGTGTGCGCCATGTGTTTCGTGTGTCGTGTGTGTCGAACAGATCCCGAGAGCGAAGAAATATACCAGCTGGAGACGATGCTGTCGGCTACTCTCAGCTGCGATCACAGGGTGGGCGGGATATGATGCAACACTCGGGTAGTCTAGTCAGCATATATTTTTGTGCACGTCCGCGGCAGCCCTCCGTTCTTGTACCACGTCCAATATTTTACATTTTACTCTTATCAATAGTGGAGCATAAAGAGGTCAGGTTACAAGCGTTTGCGTCTTTGCCTTTTACTACAAGTAACAGTAGAACATTAAGAGGCCTTACTGCAAGCGCTCGTCGGTGCAGTCTAATACAGGCATCAGCGGAGCATGAGAGGTTTTGCTGCATGCATTTTAGTGGGTATAGTCTATTGCGATTGCAGTACATATGAAAACTACAGTGGGTGGTTGTTTTTCTTTTGTTTTGTCCGCCACGCAACATCTATCCGAGGCTTGCGAGTAGTTTGGTTCGGCGTCCGCGTTGTTGTCATTATTGTTGATGTGGTAGATATTGGTAGGTATTGGTTGTTGCTGTTGTTGATGTCCTGTTCTGGAGCAACGTTAGCACTTAGCAGGGTTGTTCTCGGCACGAACCGGACCGCAGTCATTTGTCGGTGACTGACACTGACCCGTCGCTGCCGCTTGCCCTCCTCCTTCCATCGCTCGCTGTCTATTCTCCATCGCCATCTCCATCTCCTCAGGTTGTGGACGGGGCTGTCAGCGCACAGTGGCTCGCGGCCTTCCGAGGTTTGGTCGAAAGCCCGCTGACGATGCTTCTTTAGCGGCGCCTTACGGTGGGGACACCTACGGGTGTCAGACCCCGGGATGGGCGCGGGAGCGCCTTTTGGGGGCAGCAATAAACGTCGGTATACACGGGCTTCGTGATGTACCTTTTCCTGGAAAGTGTTTCGTTGCGAGATATCAGGCTGTCGCGCTTTTTATCCTGGCGTGTGGACAGGACCGCGTTATTTGTCACGACTGCTCGTTGCCGCAGTTGTAATTGGTTTGCTCGATGTGTGCTGCATGCCTCGGGCTTATACGGTTGGCTACATGGCGAGGGCGTGTACTGACCAGCGTAGCCGAAATAGATGTCCAGACGCCTACCATCCAGATCAGAGTGGTTTCGTTGTATAAGATAGCCTCCTTCCTCTTACCGTGAACTGTCTTGCGTCGGTTTCTCGTACGTAGCTCGATCTTGTGGCTGCATCGATTTTTGATCCTATCCGACTTGCTAGACGCGCACCGCGATCTAGTGTTTTATTGCGCGCGATTGTCGTTCGTATGCTTGGTTTCCTTGTGGACCACGAACTGACGGGATAACCGAGTGAGTAACTATTTTTTTTTTAATTATTATTAGTGCAGCTATACCGGAACATTGCATACTTTTATAATACCAGCCGGGCCGAAGCTTCGAGCATGCTCAACATAGACAGAATCGAATCTGGTGAGCCGTCAAGTGCGGAGTTTGAACGTGCAATGCACCGTACCGTCCTGCTGTCAAGAGTGGTCTAAGACAGAATCTGCCAGCAGCCACTACTATGTACAGCTTCTGATTTATTCATATGCTTCTCCATCTCGGGATCGACGTTTCCCGACGTGCGGTTATATTGCGCGTAGGGCGTCACACGATATGTCTCCGTAGACTTCTACGCCCTCGGACGTGCCGTTCTCCCTCCCTAGGGTAGCGTTTTTTTTCCCTTGGACCGTACCCTCCGTGTTTATCGATGCCTCCCCCGTCGGGTTCCATAGCCTACATGGAGCCGCCCGCGTCTCCCTGTGAGGTTGTTCGCCCTTTCGGGCGTTCCGAACCACCTGCTCGTAGGAGTTCATGGTCGCTCCGCCTTGTCCGCCATGTGCCGCTCACAAAGATTACTTGCCGTCACAAATACCACGCTCCCTAAAACAAGTGCCTTGTCAAACAGGGTTAATCGGAACCGAGCAGTCCGCAGGTACGAGTATAAGTACGGCATGTATTCCGATGTAAAAAGCAAACTGACCCTCGAGTTTTCGGGCAGAGTATTTTTTTCTTGTGCGAGCCATGAACAAGTTCTACTGTGTGGTACACACCCCGCCCCTCCCGCACCTCCCGCGTTCCCGATTGGGTCGGCGTCAAACGTCCCTCTCCTCTGTCCCAGGGAGACCCCTCGCCCGCCTTGCACTGTATCTCCCGTTCTCCGTGAGGTGACTAGTTTGACAGACCGTGGGGCTAGATCAACAAGCGCCGATTTCGGACGAGGACAGTCGTGCCGATGTTCGAAATGATGAGCACCGCGTGTCATTTCATGTCATGGCAAATCGCAACGTGTATTCTCGGACAATTTTTTGTTCTCGGTCGAGAGGCTGCTAACATCGAAATCGTAGGGATGCATACGCAAGGCACCCCACCAGATGGGAATAGGCGCATGCCGTCGGCCTGTATCTCAGCAATCGATATTCGTAGCGTGAATGTTTGGCGCTAAAGCTTCAAAAATATCGCGTGAGCCAAGCTTAGACCTAAACGTGCTCGGAAGAAAAAACTTGAGTAAAGGTCGCGCGAAAAAGTGTTTCATTTTTTTCTAGTTGTAACACAATAAATCCCCTCAAAAGTCTCCGCGCTTTTCAATATGCTGGCGACGGAGATCAAAATGATCAGTTTTAGAGCTGAGTCTCTGTTTTGGTAAATGCAAATTTGCCTGTCTGCCTGTCTGTCCGCAAGGCATATATTTTTGAATATTTCCCGATGACCGATATATAAGCTCGTTACCAATGATATTCGTACGACGTATTCGACCGTTACGGACCTTATTTACAGAATCATACCATACCACCAGGCAAATTTAGCCATATAATACATCCACGACATCCTACCATGGTGCCATACCGCAAACGTATCATACCATATACTGTGTTTTTCCCGTCCCTTACCGTCAACACATACCAGACCACATTCGGTGGTTTTCCCATATTCCCCTCAACCATACCACCAACATATCCCATATCCCATACCGTCTTTGCTCCATATAGTATATATCAAGCCGCGTAGTACCATCATATCATGTATCAGCTTATTATGATATCTTCCCAGGTATGTACACAAGAAGAGCAAGCTCTCTGGATCCATGATGTTCTCCACGAAAACGACCAGCAGCACAACGATCGATGAGCTGGATGGTGACACAACTGTATGGGCTCGTTGCTTCGCGCCCGACGCGCGGTCAGCGGGGGGCCCATCTCTCCGTGGCCACAACAACAGTTGGCTGGCGCGGGTTTGGGTACCACGAGAAGCGCACGCGGCGCGCACCTCTCGGTGGATACGTACTCGTAGACTACAGCAGCAGCGGCACAGCAGCAAACTAGAACTTCAAGACGAAAGAAGTCTTGATAGTAGTAGTTAGTTGTTGTGATAGCAGCAATAGTTGGAGTAGTAATGCAGTACGAAAACTGATTATCAATAAAGTTGTACTGAAAATAGAAGTACTAATTCGAGAAGATAGATGAAAACAAATCTCCATCCGTCTCGAATGGCGAAGGAAACTTTTTTTTTTCAGGCTTGGGAGGATACCGTAGGACGCCGTCGGCGCCGTCGGCAAGATCTTACCCCTTAGAGCACCGATCCACCTGATTTCTTCGACCCGTCATCTATACTAGTTAGTTGCCCTTGCCCGCCACGAAGCGGGTTGGCCGTGGGCTGAGTCTATGTCGAGATCAAGCGTCTATTGTCGCATGAGCTGATATTTACCAGCAGTGTTTCGACGTCTTCGTCGAGAAAAAAAAACTGCGCCGCCTGCGTTGCCATCCTCGTGAAAATTCGGTACTCTATATATAGTAGCCTCACTATACTGCGGCTGCGACGTGTCGGTCGGGGCCGTGATCCCCAACAAGCAGTTGCGGTATTATACAGAGATATCTTGTCAATCTTGCTTTTTTAAAATATCTAATAGCCAGGTACCAGGCAAATATTTATACACAGGAGAAGGTAGACATTAATACTAGTATACAGCAGTCGTTCACTTATTAGTACGAGTATAGAAGTATCTACCTTGTACCAGGTATGCAACAGTAATGTGCCACTCGCACGCACGATACTTGTTGTACGAAGGTGCAGCGCTTTTCGTGCTTGAGGCTCCCGACAAGAACAGCAGGAGCAGCAGCAGCAGCAGCAACATCAACAAGAACGACAAGCAACACTGAACTACCCCAGCCGGGCACATTCCGTGAAGTAGACAAATGCACGCCTATCGACCTGGGACGATGATTCGGGCGATTTAATACGTACGAACTGTGTGCAGTACATATTATACCATTACGTGCAAGTATCCTGTCGATAACTTATACGTACTTTCCCGTACGAGTACGTACGTGTGGAGTACTCAAGAGTGTCTATAGAGGTACGCTGTACGTACCAGGTATGCTCCTGGCACTATTAATATTTAGCTGTCTTGTGGTGCGTATCTGTATACCAGTCTGGCCGCAATAAACAGTAAACTGTTCATTTCCTTCAATGTAGTGGTTTGGGGTGGGGAATTCGGGGAGATTTGGGGTGGGGAATTCGGGGAGACGAAATTTGAAAGTGTAATTTAAATAAAATCGTACTGGAAATAGATGCAATTCTTCATGTTGTTACGAATTCGGGGAGACGAAATATCGCAGTGAAAAAAACTCAAGTCAATCTATCTGTTGTTTTAAGTTGGTGATCGAGGTATTATATGTCCCCGCTGTTTTCACTTCGCTTGCATGTTGCGATTTTCGTGTCATTGTTCGGTACTATCTTGTTAATCTGTTGTAATTAAAACAACCCACATGTTTTCATTCGGCCAACAGCAGAGAGTGTCGTCACAACTCTCTGACTATTTCGCGATACCGAGATATCTTGTCAATCTTGCACAGATGCTCCGAGTATCTTGGAGTAAAGTAATGAGTGTTGAAGATAAACTGCTTCAGGTACTTCGTGTACTCGGAGTATTTGAGGGTTCGATACTCCGGGAGCCTACTCGTACTCGGAGGATTTCGGGTATGGTCACTCTCGACACTGCTTGTACTCGAAGTATTTCGGGGTTCGATACTCTGAAATACTGCTATACTCCGAGTATTTCGGGATTCCTTACTTTGGAATACTCGTTATACTTAAAGTATTTGGGGATCTTGTCCTGCTCCTACTTTAAGTACTCGCAGTATTTGGGCATTTCGTACGGCTGATACTTTCAATGCTCGGAGTATTTCAGGGTTTTGTACTGCGAGGTACGAGTAATACTCGGAGTATTTCAGGGTTTCATACTCCAAGGTACTCCGGGCTAGTGTATTACTCGGAGTACTTTACTCGAATGATGAAGTATTTCGGGGTTCAATACTCGCAATACTTGCAGAACTCCGAGTATTTGGGTCTTCCACAATGCCCATACTCCAAGTACTCCTAGTATTTTTAGGCCGTCCATACTGCCCATACTCCAAGCACTCCGAGTATTGGGGTCTTTCGTAGTGCTCACACCCCCAGTACTCCGAGTATCCAGGCCGTCGCTACTGCTTATACTCCCAGTACTCCGAGTAGCATCAGGCACGGGGACGACGACACCATCCTTTGATGAAAACGTCAGGGACGCGGTGGGGATGACATCTGTATTTTCTGCAGGAGGGGGTTGTTCTTGAGACTCCGGCTAATGCTCTTCTTCTTGCAGTGCCTCTGATATTTCTGATGCACACTCTCCAACAACGGCCGAAGGAACGCCCATCATGCTGTGTAGCAGGCAACGCCGCCAAATACATGCAGACATCTACGGAGGAAGCGCCTTAAAATCTTTTTCGCAAGCGACTTCGCAAGCTCCTCCTTCGATAACCCCTATCGATTATAATAGAGATTCCGCGTGGCGAGAGTCAACGGGTTAGAGTTGTGGCGGGCGCGAGTCACAGGCGTATGGAGGGGTGGAGTGGGGCTCGTGATTGAGTTTTGAATAAATTGGCAGAAATCGTTCAAATTGCTCTTTTCCTCGGTTCAATGCATTCAAGCTCTGTTTTCAGTTTGCTTGAATTTTCTTTCTGAAGTCGCAGTTAGAGTTGGCGCCAGTGTGGAGAGAGACCATTTGGCACCGAAACAGACGACACCTTGGCTCTCAGGCTGAACGTTTCCTTTTTTCCTCGGAACAAAAAACAAAAAACTCGCACTTCGCGCTCGCGCGCCTCATAGTAAAATACGGTTACTTTTATTACAGGGCAGAGTGGTATGCCAGTACAGCAGTACGATAGCACGGCGAGAGCAGGACGCCAACCCCCAACCGCCATCAATAGGTTGTGGTTTGCCTGGTCCAGACGGCGGTGATGTATACGGGAAAGCAAGTCTGCCGATATCTGTATGTCGCAGAATGTCTCCCCTCGCCTCTGACAAAAGCCTACACGGCTCAACAGTTTAAACGTGACAAACTCACTCAAAACACTCGAAAATATTTCATATTCTCCCCGTGAATGTTGCAGCAGACAGATGTTGACGTACCAGCACATGATAGTACATATGTGCGGGTTCGTTGGTGAGTCTCACTATGATGTTCGTGCATGTTCTTGGCCTCTCTTCTGCTCTTGATATGTATATATGAAAAATGCAGTATGCACCCACCTGTAAGATTGCTCGGGTGGTCCGACAGCGCAGGAGGTGATGTTCGTGATTTATGAAGGCAGGCTAGCGAGTGACGCATTTTGATCCCACAGCTCTTTGTTTCTTAAAACGGGGGAACGAAATATACGAGGGTAACAAACTGATCGACACAGGAACAAACATACATACTACATGTATGTACAGAGGGTTGAAAAGTAAAAGCGAACTACTTTTCGTCCTGAAGTTGATGCGAATCATACTCTTTCGTGTTGCTGGAATAATAATGTATAGTGATGATGCACGAGTCTTTTACAGCCTATTATCACGGGGGACCATAGTAAATAGGACCAAATGTTGTGAGTAAAAATAGGGAAATTTGCAGGTTTTTGTATTTACTGAAGGTCCTATATAATATGGCCCCCCGTAATACTATTATACCAGAAGCGTGGGAATGATGAAAGTGACACATCTATCTACCGTGATTGCCATTCCCATTGGTGACACAGTAGCAACAACAACAGTGGTCTGCAGCATTTTTTTTTACATGTAATATTGTGCTCGTTCGCACGACGGTTACTAAATACTCAATACTATATACTCGTGGGCGTACTATAATAAATAATACCAGGGTAAAGTAGATACATTGAAAGGGAAACCTTTTCCATGATATAATCGATTAGGAAAAATAAAAAAGTAGTTTAATTCGAATAGAATTTCGTGAAAAACTTGCCTTTGGGTCCTGTCGAGGAATACGAGCGGTTTTTGTTTTAGTTCCAATGACGCACACGGGTCAACGAACGCCAGAGAGAGGGCAATCAACGAGGTGGGCGACGGCCCGCGCCCTTCCCGGGGCACAACCCGGCACAAAGGCCGTGATTCCAGTGGGCCCAACCCAACTACTATTATTAGTATGCTCGCCATACGACAGTTTGTACTATTAAGGTGTTATTCTAAATAAGATTTACAATAGGCAGAAAGTGAACAACTCTCCAGAACAAAAGCGCAGCAGTATCATACGACAAATCAACCGATGTGACGCACATGAACTCCTACTATTATTAAAGATTCACTGGCGGTACTACTTCATATTAATCGGTTGCACAGCAAGAAATGCAGCGGGTTTTCTTGATACTTGAATAAGGCCATCCACCAATAGCCACCAAAAGGTTGTGGTTCGCCTGGTCCAAACGACGGTACAGTAGTAGTGTATTCGGGAACAATTGTTTTTGTATCATACGATAAGCGCACTTTTACGACCAAACACATACAACAAAAATAGTACACAATTATGCCGCAGAAAGTAGCGTCTCTCCGTGGCCAGACTACAGTCGGCTGGTGCGACGATAGACGCTTGATCTCGACCTAGACTATACCCACGGCTAACCCGCTTTGTGGCGGGCAAGATCAACTAGTATAGGTGACGGGCTCGAAGAAATTAGGTCTATCCATGTTCTAGGGGGCAAGAGCTTGCCAACGGCGTCCTACGGTATCCTCCCAGACCTGAAAAAAACAGTTTTCGCCATTCGAGACGAATGCATTTGTCTAATACTCGTAGTGCGGGTGCTGTGTGGCGCAAAAAGTAGATGCTGCTGCACGAGTACTGTAAAATTCCCGCTATAGTATGCGGATGGAAACGTGAAGTATAACAAAAATATTTCAGCTCGTGCGACGATGACACTTGATGTCGACATAGACTTATCCCACCGCCGCTTTGTGGCGGGCAAGATCAAGTAGTAGTATAGATAACGGGCTCGAAGAGAACAGGTAGGTCTATGCTCGAGGGGGCAAGAGCTTGCCGGCGGCGTCCTACGTTATCGTCCCAAACCTGAAAAAAAAACCCAGTTTCAGCCATTCGAGACAGATACAGCAGCAGTAGTAGTCGTACTCGTAGAAAAATTGGTGTCATCTATTTTGCGCATACCAGCAGCCAATGGGCTCCACTGAGCGTAGGACCCAAGCGTCCGAGCCAGCTCTGACTGCCTTTCTTTGGTCTGGCGGCGTAGAGACGTGCCGAGTCGACGTGTCTTGGTATTTTGTACTTGACGATGTGACTGCTGCTGCTACTGGTGATGAAGCTGCTGTGCCGCTGCTGTATTCTATTCGAGGACGTATCCACCCAGAGGTAAGCACCGAGTGCGCATCTCTTGGTCTCGAGGCCAATACCCGCACGGTAGTACGGGATATAGGATAATATGTTGGTATTATGGTTAATGGGAATATGATAAAACCACCGTATGAGGTATGGTATGTGTTGACGGTATGGTGCGGGAAAAACACAGTATATAATATGTTATGGTATGTTTGAGTTATAATACGATGTCGTGGATGTATTATATGGCTAAATATGCCCGGTGGTATCGTATGTTTCAGTATAGAAGGTCCGTAAGGGTCGGCTACGTCGTACTGTACGCGAGCTTACATATCGGCCACCGGAAAGTGTTCCAAAATATAACTTGCGGACAGACAGACAGACTGACAAATTTGCATTTACTAAAACTGAAACTCAGTTCTACAAACTGAGAATTGTTGAAAAGAAGCGAGAGGCATGCCTGGAGGAGACTGAATTGTTATTGCTCTCGATGAAACGAATTCGAGCGCTGTTCTCAGTTTGCTTGCAATTTTCTTGTCAAGTCGCAGTTGGAGTTGGTGCGAGTGTGGAGAGAGACCAGTCGGCACCGAGACAGACGACACCTTGGCTCTCAGACTGAACTTCTGCTTTTCTTCCTTGGAACCGAAAACAAAAAACTCGCGCTTCGCGCTCGCGCGCCTCAAAGTACAATACGGTTACTTTATTACGGGACAGAGTGGTATACCAGTACAGCAGTACGGTAGCACGGCGAGAGCAGGGCGCCACCTCCCAACAGCCATCATCAATAGGTTGTTGTTTGCCTGGTCCAGACGGCGGTGATGTATACGGGGAAGCACGTCTGCCGATATCTATCTGTGTATCGCAGAATGTCCCCCCTCACCTCTGACAAAATCCTACACGGCTCAACAGTTTGAACGGGCACCTGTGTTGCACTGCCCACCAAACACAAAAAAATTCAAAGAACAAAGCCAATGAAAGCACGTCTGCCGCCGTTTTTTTTACAAGGACTTTCGTTTTTCTTCTCTAGCTCCGAACGTTTTCATCGAGCCAAACATTGGCAGACCGGATATGAGCTCTTTTGTGAACCCCGAGTACGTTCCTCCTTCTTGTTCTGCAACAAAAACATACCAGGTATAATATGGCTGTAAGTAAAAAAACGAAAATCCAAGCACCTGGAACCACATTTTCAAACTTCAGCCACAAGGTCCGCCCCGAAGGAGGACACGAAAAATGCTGTCGCTTTGGCACAGTCACTGGAGTGCACCAAGCAGCTCATATCCGGTCTGCTGAAATTTGGCTGAATAGAAAACTTTGGAGCTATAGGTCAGAAAACGAAAAGACCTCCAAAAAAAAAAGCGCGGCAGACGTGCTTCCATTGGCTATGTTGTCGGGACTTTTGGCAATATCAGTTTTTGGATGTGGGGAGTGCCGCACA
>JBBMHQ010049444.1:0-16436 GCA_037834295.1 Postelsia palmaeformis
TAGGAGAATGTGAAATATACAAGGAGGAACGGGATGTATTAGAAAAGGAGATGAGGGAAATAGACGAATGTGACATGAAGGAGTTCGATACACTAGATAGCAGCGAGAAAACGATCGTTATCGTGGGAGATAGATGGTGGCCACAGGCGGCCAGACAGGAAGGGGATAAGATTAGCAAAAACAAATGTATGTAATATATGGAAGCAACGTAATGAGCGCCCAACTGTTGCAGGTGTCTCTCTTAAGAGTAGGAACGGTGCTCCGTCTCGGAAGGGATGCGTGGTCAATGGTCAAATAACTAAGACAAGCAACAAATGAGTACGCCCCCCCCTCACTCACGAAGCTCTATGCCGCACCCAACGACCGACTTACAGACAAACTGCAACTAAAGCCCGGTACTGTATAGCACTGTGTAGACGATCTTGTGGGGCAGGTGGGTTTATATTGTAGCATTCCGTTCTCGCCGTGTTCCATGCAAGGGATGTATATACTCCTGCACGTTGGGATCGATGAGGCATCTTTGCCGCGATCAGCCGGAGACTCTCACCCCACGGTAAAACTCAAATTGGCCCCAAAAGGTAATAGTAAACGAGTCCCACAAGGGCCACACTGAAATGAGTCCCAGAAGGCTTGAATTTAAAAGAGCCTTCAACAACGTAACGTTATATCGCCGCGTTCACCTGATCCCCCCTGTACACATCGTTGGAGTTGTCAATGCTGTCCGGCTCGGGGTGCGGAGCAGGTCCCTCCGGGGTCCATGGCGCGACCACTACCTTCGACTCTAAAGCTTCCCAGTCCATCTTCGCGTACATAGCATGCTCCTTCACGTCGTTCATGCTGAGCGTATGGATGTTGATCATCCGCCAAAACGGTGATGCGATCGAACCAGTGGTGGGAGCCTTTTGTTAAGGGGCGACTGTTTTCATTGTTCATACTGCTATCCACCATGTGTATGCATAAATGGCGTGTGATACTTACCGTAGGGATGCACCTGATTGCTGCTGAGGCTCTCCCTAGACCCGTTCAGTACTGCCATGTACACGAATAAGCCAAACGAATACCTGACTCTGATTCCGCGTGATTCTTCCGCAAAGCTAGAGTGCAGTCTTCAGGGGGTGAATGGAATTTACGCCCCACCCAAACACAGATTTCGACTGTATTATTGAGTGAATGTTTGACCCGAGGAGCGAATCGCGCACCCCAGACTAGACTGATGACTGTAGGTGTACAACAAAAACTCAAGGTGCATCCCTGCGCTTCCGCGATAGAGGTCACCCGAGCAAGCTCACCCGTTCGCCAAGTTTCCTAGCCGATCCGCCGGCTCGAACTCCAACATGCCGGAGATCAGGCTTCGGCATTGGGGCCCGCCCGACTTCTCGTCGAACGTGTCCGGAAACTCTACTCCTCGCTTCTTAACGCAAGCGATATTGGTGAACAGCTGCGCTATGTCATGCTCCGCCCCCATGGGGGCAAACGGTGTCCGCGCTTCCACTAGCTCAAAGGTCAGCACCTGTCGTATCGACAAATACACACGATGCTCAGCATAGAATAGCGTGCAAGAAAAAATGAGCGTTGAGTTGTGTGTGCGTCAGTGACGTTTAGAAGGTATTCAAAGTGGGTGAGACGTGGTTGCTGCCAGGTGTTGGGTAAGGGGGGAGATTTCAAGGTGTGCAGCGTGAACCATACATGGCGAGAGTGGTTCGGTGACGGAGACACGTGCGAGGTGCACAATATGCGTGACGTACAGGTCTCCAGACTGTGGGTGCCCATGCGTCACGGGTGAGTGCGAGGGCACCTCTTGGGCCCGAAATACTGGATATGATAGGTGAAGAAACGTCAGGGCAGCTTGAGGAGATATATCTCCGATCCCAGTTCAGAACAAGTGAATAAAGTGCCACCCGTGAGCTCGGCGGTTTAAGATAATTGTTTTCGGTGTAGACCTCACCCGTGGGATTGTGGTGCCCTCGTGATCCTGCCGGTGATGCCCGCACACTGCTTCTCACAATCGGGTGTTCGGTCAACGTGTATGTGCCGGAACAGGAAGCACTTGAGACGCGTACTGCGACGTTTTGACCAGCCTATTTCTGACTGGCGGGCTCCAAGGGCTGTTATTATTATTATTGTCGGAGAGTTTTTTCCGTGACTGTGAAACGAAATCCAAACTGTTAGTGAAAACAATCCAGGTGTTATGTGGAATCTTACAGGAGGGAAAATATCCGGAAGAAGTGTGAACTTCGAAAGCTTGGAAGTAACAGGGGGCAAGGTATCAGGGGCGTTGAATTTTACAAGTACTTGGAAACTGTTCGACAGTTATGGGGTGGAAAGTCCCTGATATTGAAGGTCTCAAATCCAGGAACTACCCAAAGTCGTTTTAATGCCAGCAATTGCTTACAATCGTATTCGTCTACCAAGCCCATGGTGGTGTTCATATTGTTTTTTTGTCTCGTCGGCTGCTGAGTGGGGTAGAGATCTCCTCGAGCGAGAACTCTCAGAAAAATAGCGGTGGAACGATGTACCCCCACTGTAGGTAACCCTTGTCAATCATATTGTAATACGAACACGATGGAGCTTACTGTAGGTAACCCCACTACCGTGTCTACTGTGTCTACCGTGCCTCTGTGCCCGTGTGCTCGGAACTTCTCTGATGTGACGGGGTAAAAGCCGGAATGGTTTATATGCAGATACGTTCGGGTGAGGTACGATATGACAGGATACGGCAGGCGGGCAGATTACCAGAGAGTGTACATTATCAATCCTGGACTATTGTAGTGCCGCGGGGATACCTAATCGAGGATAATGAAAGGTCTCAGGAAGTAATATGCCTATGGCCTCTACGTGTCCTTAAACCGTCGCACAACCATCTGACATGGTGAGTACAACCAATACTCCGCGTGACACGTCAACCACCAGACCCTCACCCCTAGTGCCCAGAGATCGGCCGACTGGTCGTGCCCCTTGTTGAAGATGAACTCAGGAGCGAGGTACTCCGGCGTCCCGCACATGGTATGCGATCGAGGATGCATTTGAGTCCCCCCCCCGATAGAAACGAAGAAGGGGATCTGCTTGGCAAACCCCATGTCAATTATCCGCAAGTACCCTGCGGTGCCATGTCGGTCGGAAAGGATTGCTTGAGTGAGGTGAAGGAATCGCAGCGAAATGTAATAGCATGCGCGGGTGGAGACAGACTCGGTCAGGGTTAGGGTTGGTCAAATCCTGATATAGCCCTTGTTATAACGCATGTCATGTGTGTTGGTTCGCGCCTTTGCTTCCCGTAGCAGGACGCTTAATAAGCCCTCTGTTTGGCAGTCGCCTATCGGTCATGCCCTGATACTGAAAATATATCAACGTGGTGCACGGAAAAAATACGTAAGGATGATCCCCTACGTAAACTGATTTCAACTCAAGACATAGGACTAAACACGCCACGCAGTGATAATTTAAAACTTCCGTCGGTGAATGAGACTACTGATATTGCACGGTCGGAACATGAACGTAGGCAAGGAAGGTACCACAGCAAAACTTGAACCCAAACAAGGTACAGCGCAACATTGACGCAAACCACGCGCAGCATATTACCCACACAGGGATGTACAGTGGTATAGCGGTGCAACTCGCCATAGTGTGGCCATAGCATCAATCTTCAGCCCTCGACTCGCGAGATGAGATCGATCGCGCGCCACTTGCACAGTATATAACAGCGGGTCGATAGGTTATACTATATGTATTCACCGTATATGTCCACGTAAAATGTTGGCTTCGGCAATACTTTCTACTATTGTAGTGGTGCACCATTGACTTTCTGAGGTTCCTCACTTGAGGGCTTTTTCACTATTATTAATAGGAAGTTACTGCAGAATACTATTAATATTGGCGAGTCGTTTTGATACATGTGTTTAATGCGAACTCATGGCCTAGGCATAAAAAAATTACACTTCATAACAAAAATGGCAGTGCGGCCATTCCGGGTTGAGGAGTCCCGTCATAAATAAAATAGTTTATCCAAAGCGCGCTATGCCTGTCGTAGCGCTCGTCTAATGTACCTCACATGTGGCGACTGCTGGCGTTGTTGCTCTTTACTTCACGAATGCAGTAAATTTGACACGAAGGGCTACCTGTGTGTCGTGTAAAACACACCACGCTGTGCCATCGTCACCTCTGTAAAAAGCTACAGTGCTTCACCAGCGACTTGACAACACTGACGTACTGACGGACTGACTCGCTGCCGTATTGATGTACCGACATACTGACTCTACTACGGTCGGTTTTACTGCGGGGGGGAAGTAACAACCACTGATGCCCTCACCTTCGCGCGGTACTATACAATGACGCTCTCTACATAATCATCAGCCAACCGCTAAGGGTGTGTGCAATAAGTATTCCTATCGACCGCGTCGAACCCACCCGCGCATTGAGCTCATACAATTTCCGTCGTCGTCGGTAGACGTTGTCGTCGGTACATTTCGGAGCACTCATCGCGTGGCTTGAGTCCCTGAATAATATCAATTGAATGTACGTGCAGTCATCCGTGCCACCGAATGTGCATCACAGGCACCCGCGTATACAGCCCTTACGAACCTCACTGTCGTTGACAAATGTTGTCATCGGTCAGCGTGTAGACCACTCGTCCTGTCGGCTGAGTTCCTACATACCAGGTATCATTTACTCGCAGTCATTCTTCCCACTGAGTGCGACTTAAAAACATCCGCCCATAAAGTGGATGGAAACATTTCAGTCGTCAGTAGACGTTGTCGTCGGTAGGCGTTGCCGTCGGCAGACGTTTTCGTCGTGTCTCCTAGTTCTTCCATTCTGAGCATGCAAATGCATCGCTGTTGCTGCCGCGCTAAACGATTGCGTCGACGGCAGCACTTTCGCTAAGCGTCCATACGCGCACATGCTCAAACGGGTTCCGTGCGTTCACTACCCAAAATAAATCCCAAAACACTCGAATCAAACGTACCCGCTGCTCACCGATGGTATCGGCGGTTAGTTTTTCAGGCTTTGGAGCTCTGTAGGTAATCCCCTTTTGCATACGGTATATAGAAATTCGATCGTGAACAGGATCTACCTGATACGTTATTTAGGCCATGATCTGTAAGAACGCGTGGTCAACGATCGTGTTTCCGGGATCGGGGTCTCTTAAAACTATCCCCTTCGTTGTGGGATCTAAACATCTACTCTAGATCGTCATCTGTCCGATAGTGGCTCATTGGATCCACAAATGGCTTCTCTATCGTAATGTGCCATGCCCCGTCTCCTCGCCAGTATCATTGGCGATCAAGATTCGGGGATGGCGGTCTCTGCAGGCCATCCCGTCCTGTGAAGGATTTAAGGCATTTTAAATAGATAATAAATAGGAGCTACTAATGGGTAATCCGGATCATGATTTGTCCGATGGTGAAATATCGGACACAAAAGTGACCCTCTATCCTATCGTGCCATGGCGCGGCTCTACATAGTTGAACTGTTGTCGTCGACGATCAGGATTTTGTCTCGGTTTGAGACCTCTCCTTTCTATGTGCGATCCAGGCAATCCATCTGACAAAGGATCCAAACCATCTATAACAGTAGATCGTTATCATGTAGATCAGGGCCTGTTCGATGTGTGGCAGTGCTCTCACCGGGATCTTCGACGATGGGGTTTTCGGATGTGGTGTATCTGTAGGCGTGCCCTCTCAAAGTAGGATCTACAGTGGATGACCTCTGCAAGGATCTACTGTAGCTGATCTATAGCACACACCATAACCTGTGCGACGTGTGAAAGTGCTCTCACCGGCATCATCGACGGTAGGGCTTCCAGGCTTGAGGATGCTGTAGGCGGGGGTTTCAATGTAGGATCTAGATCATACACATGCACGTACACGGATCTAGATCAGTTTGTGTGCAAAGTCCGAAAGTATTTACGTAGATTGTCTATATTATCTGCTGCAGATAATCTAGATCATGACTTGCCCGACGTGCGAACGTGCTCTCATCGGTGCTGTCGAATGTAACGTTTTCGGGCGTGAGACCTCTAAAGGTGATCCCCTGCCTATTTAGGGCGTAAAAGGTCTGGATAGGATCTAGAAAATCTAGAAGATCCACCGTAAGTAGTATAGATCATGATCGGTTCGCTGTGTCGACGTACGCTCACCGGTATCGTCGACGATGAGGTTCTCGGGCTTGAGGTCTCTGTAAGCGATCCCCTTTTTGTGCATGTACGCCAAGGCGTCGACAACCACAGCGCTGTAGAAGGTGACATGCTCGGGGGGCAGACCTTCTCAGGTCAGGTGTAGTGAGCGCGCAGCGAGGGCATGGGACACACACAATACGACAAGTTGTCGGTGCCAAGATCGGTTGCTGCTGCGCGGCGAGTGTATGGGGCAATGGACGAGGTATGAAGGCCAACAGCGGGTTTGATTTACGCAAAAAGTCGTTCACTAGAGAAGAGGTGAAAACGCAGAGAGGGCTGTAACACGGCTCGTTGGTGCTATCAATAAGAGTGGTTACAACTGACAAGACGAGGGAATGAAATGTACGGCGCGCTTTTGGCGCAAAGAGCACATATAGACTGCTCGCTCGACGAGGGCACGAGACACACGATGAGTCGTCGGTGCTAAGATCACAATTACTGTAGCTTGCTGGAGAAGGTTGCATAGGCTGTATAGCCAATATTGTCGGATTCGATGCTTAGCTTGACACGTGTTTTGTGTAGATTTCCAGAGCAGTAGGCCATGAGTTTGCGCATCGGATCTAGTTCACAGCCTTACTCGAAGTCGGTTGCTGAGTGCCTTACTAAAGAGACTAATAGTAATAATAGTACCAACAGTATAAAGCTCCCAAAGCGAGGGGCGTCAAGTGAGGAGCGTCAAGCGAGGAGCATCAAGCGAGGAGCGTCAAGCGAGGAGCGTCAAGCGATGTGGGCGCTATATCCCCGTCGTGTAAGACCACGCTACCCCTACAGGGGCATGCTGCGGTAGGTGTGCACCGGAATAAAATCCATAGCTGCTCCCTTGACGAGGCGGTGCTATATACAATGCGATTACTGCCCTATCATGCAGCCTGCTGGAGAAGATAGCATACTATACAGAACACCGAGAAAGCTTGCGGCGTCTTCACTTACTTCGTTTTTCCTTGTACCGGAGTAAAAACAAGGCCTCCCTCTGAGTTTGCCCGACCAATTGCCTCAACCAATCGGACTTATTTGTCGACACTTCAAGCGATCCACACCTAGCCATGTCACAAGACACATCGCTGTCGGTTCCATGAAGCTCGTGCCGGGTATTTTATGTTTAACTCTGCAGTAGGGGTATCTGCTGCCAGAACCGCTCCCGTTATTCAGTCAACTGCGTTCTCGTCACTCGACCATATACTGAATAAATTTCCTCGACACTCAAAACGATTGAGTGATACATACCTGAAACAAGCCTATTATTTGTATCGTGCGGCGTCTACGCGGCACGCCCTCTACCGTTGTTCCTGCTATACAAATAAGTCGCACTCTCATATTGATTCGTTCTGCTCAAGATTAATGGAATCTCCCGATGTTTGGAATGTGCCTCCAAGTTGGATTACAGTCGGATTCTGCTTCTATCACGGCATGAGGCTCCTATCGCGATATACCAATGTACGATTATTAGTAGTAGCTGCTACATGCGTACTATTATTGTACACACACCCTGGGTTTCTCGACAAGAATGGCTATGTACGCAACAATGCAAGGGATGTCAGGTATGCATACCGGGAGAAAGAAAAAAGAAGACGATTCGGCTCACCAGAGGAAAAACCGCTCGCCGACTCGTAGATGACCGACCACAGCTCGCCCCCGGTCAGTAACTCGGTGAGAAAGAACACTCGGTTGTTATCTTGGAAAGTGGTGTAAAGCCTCAGGATGAACGGGTGGTTGAACATCTCGAGAACCTGTTTGAATTTTAGAGCGAGCCCAGGGGGATGCACCAAACGTTGATGAAACATCTGGAGCCAGATACCGTGCAGTATAACATGTGTGATACCCTCGAACGAGTTTTCTTTCTCTAATATTCTCAAGAACGGGGAGAGTGGAAACGCCTACCTACATCGTCTGTGCATGCAACCATCTCAATGCAGTCTCTTTCCGAAGAAAGTACTATCGTTGTGTGCTTTGAAAAAAAATCGGTTCAGAGATGCATGCCAATTGGGTGGGTGTGTTGTCTTGCGTGCCCCATGGCACAGGGATACGCTCCCTGTTTAGCTGATGTGCGCAGCTTGTCAGCGCGTACCATAACGTGTGAAGGGACTTGGAACATACCTGGTAACGTTTTTGGAGTATACTAACAGGTGTAGAGGCGCGCTATGATAAAAATTTCAATTAGGAAAAGCATAAATTACCCAAACTTTACTCTATGACGGGGATCCTAAACTGATAAATTAGCTGCAGTAACATGCAATTCTGGGTTATCAGTGGTACTTAGCCTTTCACTGTCTACAGGTCGCCCCGGTAGACTACTGTAACGGTCAGCTTTAAAGACCACTGGCATTTGTACCCAAGTTCAAATCCCACCGTGGTGAGATATTACTTTTTTGAAAAAATGAAAAGGAACCAATTGCTGAGAACGCCTTCGTTGCGTGGGTAGGCGGAATCCGACGCAAGTCGACGAGGGAACAAAGTGCTGAATTTTTCTCGCGATAAAAATGCAAGCAAAGTACCGTAGTGGGGAGGGGGGAGAAGAGCCTACTTAGTGACCCCGGATCTGAGTTATGACTGAAGAGGGAGAGAGAAAAGAAGAGCGAAGATAATAAAAGGGATGGGAAAAAAAGCGTAGGCCATGGCATTTTTCATGGCTTTCCACTTTGTTCTCCACGTTATGGATCGAGTATATAAGGCTCGTCAAGTTAGAGGGGCCCACTAATGATAGGCATGACCATGGCGTAGATCAGGCTCTTCAATAAATAACGACGGAGTCATTCAGGTAGCAGTATCGCGCAGTTGCTATGTAACCCTGAGAATTTATAGCACACCCCCTCGGACGAATTTTCGAGGGAAAATTCGCGATGAGGGGAGAGTGTACGCACCTAATAATAGTGGCTACACAGTCTATGCAAACGTCTCCATTAACTCTTTCCAGAGCTACCGGTTCCCTAGAGCGCGTGCCCTAGGCCCTTGAGGCATGGTTTGGAGAAATTCGGACTCGAAAAACACATCCCAGCCTCCCAGCGTGTGTGCTATCTTGCGCATCATGACCGTATCATGTTGCGAGCGTATACAGCAGTAAAACCGCTTGGAACCCTCAGGAGATAGACTATGTCCAGAAAGGTGTGAGTGATCTCTCACGTTTTTCTCGTCCTTCAAGTGGTGGACCTGTCTCCCTTCCACGACTGCTTCCTTGCTCAGCGACTTCAGCGCAAACAAAGCCCCTCCCATCACCCCTTCCTTTTTCCGGACCATCGTCACGTGTCCGAAGCTCCCCTGCCCCAAAAACTCCTTTGTTGGTGCGCCCACCGCCGCAGATCGAGGCGAGCAGTAGGACAAACGGCAGGGAGGGGTGATGCAAAAGTTCACACATCGGACAGATAATCGATTCCCGCTTCACAAACTAGATTTCTTCAGGGTAGATATTGTCCTCATCTGGGTGACCTAGCTCATTTTGCAGGGGGGGGGCCGGATAGTCTGCATATCCTAGCACATCTATCCTGGGCTGGATACCTAATTTACAGATCGTGCACCACGTATCATAACGGCAGCTTCGTAGGATAAATCAGATCCACACTACATCGTGGTCGGTCCGGGGTTTGCAACTGTTACGCAGTGGTCTACCAACCACCCTCTGCATGGTAATAGTGTTATCATAGCCCGAGTAGACTGGTAGTATCGATTGTAATCTCATGTGACATTACACCCGTTGCTATCCTATCAGTCCATGAGGTATCGCATTCGTTGGAATTATATCATAGCCGATGGGAGGTTGTATATGCAGTGCTGCTATCATTGCCCGTGTGGCAACACGTGCTGCGAGTATTCCGTAGCCCATGGGAGATTATACCCGTTGAAATGTATCATGGCCCGGGCAGTCCTACAATAGCCCAGTGAGTCGGCAGATGAAGTTCTCCGTTGAGAAGCTTTCTCATGGAACAAGCACCGCCACTACGATACCATGGCATGGCGCTCACGCAAAGCCCTTCGCCCACAGAAACGCTGCACCAACAAGATCGTTTCAAGTTCAACTTTGAGCGGTTTTTAGAGCCTTTCATCGTGCGAGTGACCCAAAGGCGGTCGTGAGGAGGTCGCTTGAAGTCGCCAGCTTGTGGGCGTTAGTGGAAGGTATAAGTGTTGCGGTACTGCTTTGGCAGTGCATGTACCACGATAGGGTTGCACCAAACGCTTCATGCGGCCCCTTTCATGATGAGCCCTGTAGCCCACCCAAAGCCTTACCTTAAGATAAAAAGTGACAGCAATGTAGTCCGATGACAATCGCTATGGTCCAAAGTAGATGTATCCCTGAATAAGGCATGCCTAGGGTGTAACACATAAGTGACGTTCCAGCGATAAGGCGTGCCTTAATGCCATAATGGCATACTGGGCAATTCCTCAGTTGACGAGCCTCGTCAGTCCCAGTGACACACTTTGGTCGAAAGTTGCAATCCCTAGTTGCAATCACTATCCTACCGCTATTGCAGCACTCCTCCACGTAAGTAGTAACCGTAAAGCAGCACGCATGATTTGTAAGTCTCTGCAGATTATGATGAGAAAGCAGAGAGGGGTGAAAGTATACATATGTGAAGAGACAATAACTGCAGTGTGGCTTACCATCCGCTCGAAGCTATGCGCCGCCAGCTTTTCGTACTTGAATGCCAGTCCGCCCCCGGGACTCGCTAGCAAGGAATGCCTCGATTGAGACTGTCGACAGCGGACATTGCGAAGGGTGGACGTACCCCCCACTTCCCCGACCTTGCCAAGTACCTGCCAATGAGTGGCGTGTAGGAGGCCGACGTTCGGCGATGCAATCAGCGTACAGCCCCGCGAATGAGGGGTGGATATTTGCGCAGTAGCGTATGGGCGAGTGAGTAAACGGGTTGATGTCTTAAGTTTGTATTGTTGGAATATGGATTGATCAACTGAGCAATCGTTTTTTGGAGAGACTACAAAAAAAAAGTGGGAATACGGCGTTTTTACGACACAATCAGCGAAATATAGCAGCAGAAGGTAGTGGGGAGTAGAGTCGAATAGAGCTTGGTGGTAACGGCAGCTTGAAGTTAAAGTCTCACTATTATCCACCCCACATCCTGGCTTGACGCGGGGAGTTCGAGGTCGATATTAGACGACTATTTCGAATAAATGAAATAAAATAAATGATAAATACCAGAATATAATACAAAGTAAAATAGCACTGCAGTAGCAGCAGAAAATATAGTCAGCGGGTGTAGCCAGATCGGCGCAAGCACTCGCCCCCAACTGCAGTTCGTATGCCTGACATAAACACCAAATATAGCAAGTATAGCTAACATAGCAAAAATAGCAAAAATAGCAAGCGGGTATAGACAGAGAGGCGCAGCGCCCGCCCCCGAACACAGCAAGTGAAGCAAGTAGAGCAAGTAGAGCGAGTAGAGCTAGTGGAGCTAGTAGAGCTAGTAGAGCTAGTAGAGCTAGTAGGGCAAGTAGAGCAAGTAGAGTAAGTAGAGCCGACGCGCGCTGCGGTAGGCGCTGGTACCTATATGCTCTCACTCTAGGAGGCTCCTCACTCGAGGAGCTCTAAACTATTAGTGCTGTTAGCAAGTCATCAGTACTGTCTGTTGGTACTATTAGGCCCTCACATGAAAAAGGAATTTGAGCAAAAGTTCAACTCCAACTTCATGAACTCTTCTACTTGATAAACTATCCCAAGGCCTACAGGTGTATCGCGAATGACAATGGGAAGCAAAAATCAATGGTATTTCGATGATATTGCCTCAAGGAGCCCGGTCAGTCAGAATCGTTTGGGACTAAACGTGCTATGTACGCATGTTGCACATAATCGACAACCTGGATAGACGACGCAGGCGGAATACTTGTAGGAAGCGGGTGTAGTCAGGGCGGCGGAGGGAGCCCGCCTCTAACTATAGTCGGTGGGTGGGAGAGGGCCATCATTAATGCGAGTGGCTGCAGAGCGGCGTAGAGCAGCCCCCAACGGCAGCCTAGAACAGCCGCCTCATCTGCAGCCACCCACATTCATGCCGAGACGCCAGACAATTGAACTTGTTCATAAAATCTCCTTGTGCCGTCTCTTGGGAACCGGGCTATGGCTAGAGCATCGACCATCGGTTAGCTACACAGCCCTACCAAAACCAGCGTGTGGTGTAGGCGCGTGCCGGGCTTAAACTTCCTGGCTTACTCTCCCTCTCTTTACCTCCCAGGTAGGGCACACATAAGGAAATCAGTACGTATTGCAGCTTGCACTCGTACGATTATTATCTACGAAACGTATGAAGCAGTAAATCCTGCAGCTGCTGGTACGATTCATATCTACAGAACGCAGACAATCCCCGTCCCGCTCCCACACCGCCTCCCTCCCTCCCTCTCGCAACTCCCCAAGACAATTCCCACCCCCCCATCTTCTATCATGGCCAACCACGACCATACACACCTTAGCAAAGGCTCCCATGGTTTTAGCAAAACGAGCACAGACTCATGAAAACACGTTCAAAACGGTCCACCAAACAGCTTGTACACCTGGGTGCATTATCAACTACTATATCGGTCGACTTCACCAATGCCACCCCGTATTGCTTAAATGGGGCACTCGTGTAGAACACGCGCACTCGACACATCTCTTAGCTTTCAAGCTCAAGTGGCAACCCCTCAATCGGCCGGTCTCACAGCTAGCTGACACATTCGTAACTATTTTATGATTTTTTCACGTTCACGGGTACAGGCGCAGGCGACACCCGGTCGCTTATCCTATCTACGGTTTTTATGACCGACCGAAATACCACTCTCACGGGCACAGAACGTTTTTGTTTTTTTGGCGGTCGGTCACAACTGGTGATCGAGTAAGATCATTGCTGCGAAGTGGGAAAAAAATATTCTGCACAAGAGGGACTACGCGTAGCTTCCATGGTAAGACACCAAGGAGGGAGCTACACAGTACTCCCATTACTGTCTCTGGAAGTGGCCACATCGGAAAATACACTGATTCATTGAGGCTGCCACCCATGTGCAAGTCCGCCTCATAAGCGGTTCATATTAGGATGCAGCTCATCCTGCATGCCACTCGCCGGACACCGCGCGGAGCTCCGCACTTGGTGGCAGTAATGTCTGCCTGGTAAAACCCAACATGCTCCGTCCCGGCATTGTAGAGAAGCGAGGGCCTATGGTCAAACGACTCGGCCATGCAAGATATCGAGTATACCCCCCCCAGCCGCCGTCGCTTATGACCTACAAGGTATCATACACACCTTAGCGAAAGCTCCCACGGTTTTAGCAAACCTCGCGACGTCAAAGTGACCTATCCGGACTTCTCCTTTAGCAATAATTCGGACGGGGGAGCAGGCGGCAAAGGCTAGCGAGCCCGGCCCTTCCACCGCTGCCGCAGCATCGTCATCTTCTTGTCTGGGGCGCGAAACGTTCAAAACATATCAAAGAAAGCATGCATGGGGTCGTACCGTGCATACATACATGAACAAAAACAGGTTCGTGATATCATCAGCATTCGAAGGAATCTCATCCATGGAGTCATATCCTGCATGCACACAAAAGCAAATATCGATTAGCGTCGTTGTCGTCATCTTGTTCGAGACTCAAAACACGAGAACAGTTGGCGGAAAGCATGCATGGAGTAATACTACGCAAGCACACAAAACAAGAATGGTTTCGGGAGTTGAGTTGAAATGCATACTGCGTTAGAAGGTTCAACCAAATACGCAAGCTCTGGGTTAGCATTCGTCTTACGCTCGATGACGTGTGTAACTGACGGTGAGAGTGGCCCGTTATTTTCGTTATTTCCATCGATGTTGGATTATCCCTTAAGAGAACAAGCCCGTCACTCAGAAAAGCATTGGTCCAAAACTGGTAACCCTTCTTGCTCTATCGTAGCACGCGGCGGATGTAACAGCCCCCGCTGCCATTACTGCTACCGTTCGTTTCCGTATAGGTCACGGACACCATGTGTTATCCCTACTAAGTGTAGTGGGCGCCTCTATCCCGAAATGACATTGGCGCCACAGGCCGTCCCATCGCTGTTACTAGGTCCCAAACCACTTAAGACCCGAATTTTACGAAGGGTGCAAAACGCTATGGCCATGCAGCATCGGCCGATACACTACTGTTAGCGGTGTGTAAATATACGTAGTCCAAGCTAAGCGTGCCAATATCGCTCTCGATGGATTGATCGAGATATGTGTATTGCTAGTGGGTGAATTATGTGTCGTCCGACTTATCCGCAATGATGAGCTGTAAATTGGGAGGCAAAATGTTTAGGCCACATTTGTGCTTCGATGGTCTGGTTGCTCATGGGCTCTCCGTGGTCCAAGTTGCTGTGCAAACGTGGAAAAAAAGGCAAAAAAAAGTGGATCGCCTGCTATCCATGTATGGCACGCGACTCGAGGTAATAATGCTGTGTAGACCGCTCGTCCTGCAGCTGTGATGAACGGTAAGACAAGACCAAACCGACCTCGGATATGACGTTGCTAGCTCCCACCCGGGTAGGCCGTCGATTTCCAGCTCGGCGGAAGCAAGTAGCACAGGGACTCCCAAGAAGCACCCTTTGCCAAAACTCACCTTTGAGGTTTGATATAGCGAGGTACGGTAGTATCATGTTGTCAGTTATCGGGGGAAATATAATAGAGTACATACTGATTGCTTCGTTTCTCTGGTGAGCCAACGGGCGGCGATGTAGCGTAGATGTTCTCCGCGGGCGAATAATTGGATGTTAATTATGGGTAGTCGTCTTCTGTCATACCGCATACGTCGGTGAGGTATGCAGCGTCGATGTTTCATCTCTCCTCTGATGGCAAAGTCTGCAGTTTTACCGTCAGCAGTATGTTGTTGTATTTTATCGTGACTCGACTAAACATCTAGAGCGTCATGTGCAGTGTGTCGAAGCACGGCATATTTATACAGTCCTATTCGCACGTCTCTTGGAAGTGAAGATTGATATCGATTTTTGCACATCCAGGCATTTTCCAACTGAGGCAACGGTGGGCATGGGCAGGGGACAAGCACTGCGTCCCGTTGGGGTAGATACCATCACCATATAAGCAAATATGTGCAAGCCATAGCCACCGTAGCCACAAGGGGTAGCAGCTATCTACACGACAAGCAGTAATAACGGTCATCACAACGTCAAAGCTGCGTGCACCAGCCGCACTAACCGGCAAACGCTAGCGCTGACAGTCACGAAAATGGCAAGCGGGGACAGCCACCATAACGGCTAAACTGCGTGGACCGTCTTCATCATTCCGGCGCGCAGTGGTAGCAGCCGAGGTGTGCTACAGCAGGAGCACCTACGGTCACACCTCATTCAACAACAAAATCTTGATTAAACTTGCATATGGGCTAAACCACCAGATACAGTAGAACACAGTCATGTCGGCCAAGTATCCAATGAATAATACCGTGAGACACAGATAGGATTGATCGGTGTTGGGTAAGAGCTTCTCAGTTTCAATGGTTGATATCATGGTTGATGCAATGTTAGAGGAGCTCCATCAGTGAGCAATGGGTGGAATTAAAAGGGTTCCAGCACCCCAATGACTTCCGTAGCACGGCTCAATCATCACAACTCACAACGGCGAGCAGCAACGATCATAATAATGATACATCTGCGTGGACCACAGCCACATCATATCGGCGAGGGCTACGTTGCATTGACAGGCACCACAACAGCAAGCGGTGACAGTCACCCTCACGAGGAAACTGAGTAAAATATGGCAGTTATCGCGCGAGCAGTTACAGTAGTAATAACGACAGGCTGAGACAGTGAGTGTAATGGCAAACAGTGACAGCAATTATCATAAGAACGGTAAAGCTAGGTGAAGCACAGCCATTAGAAAATCAAGCATTGATAATAACATCGTAACGACAAGCAGGAGGAACACCCATCACAACGGCAAGCCGTGACAGCAGTCATCAAAACGACAAGCAGTGATGCTCCGGCGACGAGATGGTCGGATACTACAAAATAAATCAAGACTAAAAAGGTGACAGCCAGTCTCGGGAGCGGCCCAAACGTACATTATTGCAGCATGGTGAACTCAGGGATTTATTTTATGCCCTTGTCATTAGCTCCCCCATTCTCCGAAACCGGCCCACCTTTATACGGGTGGTCGTTACAACGACATGCGATAACAGTCATCACAACGTCCAGTGGTGACAGTCATGACAACGGCGAGCAGGGGCAGTCATCATAACCGCACAGGTTCGTGATCCACAGCCATCACAGCGGCGAGGCCTAAAGGTGACAGTTGTTATACTTCGAAGTACATACCATCCGCTCTAGCGCCGACAGAGC
>JBBMHQ010049555.1:0-16434 GCA_037834295.1 Postelsia palmaeformis
GACCCCTCGGTGGCTTGAAACACCCTGAGGTCGTCTGCTAGACATTGCGCCCAGTTCTTCTCCGGTCGGCCTCGTATTAATTGTATAAAATGCCAGGTACGAGTATCAAATGAATATTGATTACATGGGATTAATAATTAATTGATCAATATTTAATCTCTCCGCATGTTGTCTTTTGGACAACATAATGAGCGGGATAACAATCCCTTTGAGACAGAGTTATCTACCAGGTAATACGTACTAACATATCCGGAAATGTAATTATATGTTTATATCAATATTAATTACCAAACGATCCTTATATTTACAGACACAGTGACACGAAATGTTTTTACCCAAGAGGCACCGAGGTTCCGGTAATAAATACCGTACGAAGTATTATTTCTTCTTGAAGATGTTGATCCTTGCGTTCACAGCAGTAGAATGCATCATCTTCTTGGTGGTGACCCTCTTGTTCTCCCCGCACGCCGAGCTCGTGTCTCTGCTCGGTGATTCGCTGCTCCGCTGCTGCTGCGACATGCTATACGAGCACTAACGCTGTTGTAGTTGGGTCTCACACAACACACTGAACAAGCGTTTATGTATGTATGTATGTATGTATGTGGTCTGATGTCATCGGCTGCGTACGTTTTAGGTATATATATATATATGGGTATGCATTATAATAATACTATTAATATGTCCACTTCGAAAAGTGAAACTTGCAGAGAGAGAGCGAGGGTAGGAAGATGGTCTCACCGGATGTACGACGTGACGTATGGCTGGAAGCAGCCCCAGGAGTACAGCGTTCCCAGCGAGAGATGTAGCAATACCCCGCCTACGATGACATTGTAAGCCACTCTTCGTGGTGCCATGGGGAAGAGAATCTATGACCTGTAGCAAAGCTACGCGATACGTACTGCGACTGACGCGATAACTCCTGTAACTCCCGAAGTAGCACAAGATATGAAGGCTTTCACAATGAGGGGTGAGGGGACATTAAGTTCCTCGTGTGGGGAAGAGACGAACAAACCTCACAGTGACTGGTTGGCAAGCTAGCACAGTTTTACCCACTGCTGTATGCACGGACTTGGCGATATAATCAGTACAGTAGTGTGGAGAACAGGGATATATGTATCGATGAACAGGGAAGGAACTGGGAACCCAGTAGAAATCAGGGATATCTGAAAAAAGAAGAAGCGACGTTGGGAACTTCCTGTACGTGCAGGTATTTCTGGGCGATTCCCTTGATCGGATGCGCTGGCCGTTGGCTGCTAACCCGAACCGTTACATGTGATCATGCCGCTCATATCTTATCTAATCTTTACCTGCGTGTCGTGGTCTAAAATCTTGACGTCTGTCTACGTACGCACCTGTACTCGTGCGATGCTGCTATCCAGACAAAGCAAAAGCAGGCAACGTACACTCCGCAATGCACACCTCCACAGGTCCACCTTGTTTGGCACCGCCAGCACAAATACGGTTTTTGGCAACAAAGACCGTTGAGGAATAACCAGCATACCACCGGCATGATAATATTTTGATACCGGCTGAGAAAGTAGTATGTGCAAAATAGCCAAAACAATGATACGGGCACGTGAAAAAATCACGGGCATTTTTTTTCTTCAACAACCAGCACACAAATTATGCTACCAAGTACCAGATAACATAATGCATCATGATGATCTTACTGATCATGATGCTATTCTTTCGATGGTGCTCTGCTGTTGTTGTTGTTGTTGTTGTTGTTGTTGTTGAATCATACCTCTGGTACCAACCTGGTATAAATCAACAGAAAGCTGCAGCGCAACCTGGCTAGCTGGCAGCCGCCCGAGAGAGAGACTATATAATACGAGGGGGGCACCGCCAGCGCGCGAGAGGGGCCTACCGCACAAGAGGGACTGCCAAGTTGGCTTTTCGGAGATGGCCCGGAGACGGAAGAAAGGGCGGAAGCCAAATACCAAGCAACCTGCTGGGCAGCAGCAGCAGCCGCCGCGCCACATGAGAGAAGTGGTGAATTCTGCGATGCTTATCAATATGCTGGAGAAAGTCACGGCCGCCGATCAGATCGTCCAGCTACAGCAACGCGTGGGCTGTCTCCAAACCGAACGAGAGCAGCTACGGCAACGAGTTCAAGAGTCCGAGGACCAACGGGAAGCCGTGTTCAGCAGCCTCAAGCAAACGGTTGTCGATGCGCAAAACGAAATTCAGGTGAAACGCGATATATGTCCTAATGAATCGGACACCGTTACCCATCGATATACTACTGCTGTAGTGCGGCAACTTCTACTACTCGTCGTACTGTTTATTGTACGTACAACTATTGATTGTATGTATCAGTCGTATTAAAGTGTAACTCACGGGCACTATTATTTAATACTACGAACACCTACTACTGGAGGAGTCACCGATCTCCATGCCCAATCTAAAACAAGCGCGACCGACTGACCACGCCGGTTGAAGCGTTGAGTGCCGGCCGATTTGGTGGCACTCACAGTTGGCAGAAATACGTGCCAGGCACCTGGTAATACTTGCACAAAATTTGCAAGCAACACGTACTACTACACTGTACACCATTCGACGGTAAGCCGTGATCAGCAAATAAGGTGTGCCTCAAAAGCTCATATACATCACTTGGGGGAAAAACGTTTTTTGTAGACGGCAAATGCACCCTTTCTTTGCTGCTGTGCTGTGGTCAGACCCTGCTACAAATGCGCACGAAGTATAAGCAGTCCCTATTCGGTCGAGCTCGAGGTCGTCCAGAAACAACGATCAAACGCGTAGACTGGCAAAGGTATCGAAACATGAGCACTTTGTTTCCTGTCCTTCGGAAGGTCCTCGTGGCCCAAACCAGGGAGAACGACGAGCGACGGCGTCGGGAGCACGAAGACACACAGAGCCTTCTGGAGGTGGGGAATAACTGTTCTGGTTCCAGTCGTGTACTGAAGCGGGGAGGGGGGGGAAACGCCCGTTACGTGACCCCGGGTCTGAGTAACGGAAGGGGGGGGAGCTCGAGAAGCAGGGCAAATGATGCATAGATCTATGGGATGAAATAAATACGAAGTATAGACCGGGTACCACACCGGTATATATAGCACAGTAGATCCCATTGCCACAACACGACGTGGTAGACAAATCACCAAGTATAACGTGAGTGTGACTGACGGGGCACGGGACGCTATTAGTTTGCATATTAATAGTGTTCGAGTACGATCTGGCAATTTCACGGCTACCAATATTTGTAAAGGTGATTAGACACTGCTGATACACAGGATCGAGAAGTCCATGGTCTCATTTGACGCGAGGAGCCCGCGCCAATGTTTGTGGCGAATGTCGTATCCACGCCGCTGTTGGTGCTCAACTGCGAGGCTGTGTCGGCAGTTTGATAACGGACGTCTCGCCAATTTCTCCTCGTGTTCTGCACACCAGAATTGGCTTGTTTCTGACACATAGCATAGTATCAGTAGTCGTAGCGTCGAGTTCCAGGGCCAGAGTTCCACACGAATGACACGGACAAGAGCACCGTTGGCAGATCACATGCCTATAAGGGTATGTGAATCATGGACAGTAGTTCTTCACGAAAAACAAAAAAATATCGTGCACGTGTTGCAAATACAGCATACCCCTCCAAAAAATGACTGGTCACACCACGAAAACATATATTGGCGCTTGTATTTCCTTCGTCAGGAGCGACTTTCCGAGGTGCAGTCCCACCGCGTGCAGATGGCGTGCATGCAAGCGGACATCCGGCAGAAAAACAAAGCCCTTGACGAACTCGATATCGAGCTTCGAATGGTGAGTTAAAATGTACTGCAAACTCAATATCGAGCTTCGAATGGTGTTTAAAATGTACTGCAGCAGTCTGCGTCTCACAAACGGTACAGTAGAAAATGCTTGGTAACACCTTTTGAAACACATGCACGGGTTCGGGCTTTGTCACTCCGGCTTCCTCGCAGCAAAGTGCTCGAGAGCAAGCTGCTACAGCAAAATGCTGTGAGGAAGAAAACTCAATCACCACAATATCGTAAATTGTCGAACAGGCACATATTTGCCGCCGGCACAAGCTCTTGATAATCGTTGTTTGTTTTTGAGACGACCTTTGGCAACTGACATCAGATTCTAACGATCATCCCTACAACGACTCTCAATCGTTGTCTGGGCACAAGGGGTAATCTACTAGCTTATTCAGTCAGCGCTGACTGACTGGGCCAGTAGGTTACCATTTATAACCAACAAGCGATCTGGGGTGAGTACCACTGAACAAGCTGCATCGCGCGTGAAGGTGTCAGTGCTAACATCGCTTTAGTCCTCCGGAAGGCGCCAGTGTTCACATTTTTTCCGGCCTTCAGGCGGCGGTTAGGGATGAAGAACTGGTGGAGGGAAGAATGCGACTGTCGCAGGCCGAGAAAACGCTGGACATGTTACGCCGAAAACTCGTAATCGTTGGCAGAGCGGGGGCCGGAGAAGAGGTGCGCAGGCGGTCGAAAGCCAGCGTTGCGCAAGCTCAGTTCCAGAAGCGTAACTGCTGCTCCGCGAGCAGGAGGGTTGAAACACGACCAGGGTAGAGCGGCTTATGTCGGTGTACTGTATATGATGCTATCGAAGATTTTCGTTCGGGTGGTCTATCGTTGGGACTTGTTAGCCTCTCTAATCCCTGCATTGATACGCGCATACGCGCTTTTCCCGACAACGGACGCCGTGGAGTTGGCAGTGCTTGACCTCTTGATTTCGCTCACTTGACGTGACAGTATTGCGATGTAGGACGGTCATTCCTGGTTCCCGATTTTGCAATATACGGACTCTCACTCGAGTTCAACCATGCTGGGTTCTCTCTGGTGATGCCAATCGGTGTTTGGCTTTATGTAGTCGATAGACGGTCGTAGACATAGGTGAGTTTCACAGCTTACTCAAAGTTTTTTTTCTACCAGCGACCATGGCTTCCCGAGAAATGTCGCTTTCCTCAGGTACGAAGGGCGGTCGCTGATCGACAAGAGAGGAGAACCGACGAGAGAACGTCCCTTGGCATCAGCAGCAGCGGAATTGAGAGGACCCCTCTAGAGATCCCGGGAGTGGGACTCACACCACTACTGATGGAGGTAGAATGACCCATACGGCGAGCTAATAGGAGCATCATGGTGGCTCTTGCTCTGCACGTGTCGTGGTTATTCACTTTTTCGGCCAAGCAGCAAACTGATAAGTACTTCGTATTACCACAAGAAAAAAGTCACCCACTATGGCATAAGGTGTTGTTCCACGCTGAGTGGCATCGTGGATGTATCCTGACAGTTTCTCCTTAATTGATCCGAGCATAGGCAGCGATTAACGCATGACCAGCCGAGACGAATTCAGCACTTTCACCTTGCATGGAGCGTTTGTTCATTTCGCTTATAATAGTTAGCGCGTGCCCCCATGATATATGCAGGGAATGAACCAGTTTCCAGAGGACGTAAAGCTGACTCGGGACACCCTTGCATTGCTGGGGCATGTAGCGAGTATGGAGGTGCCCGGACGGCATTTTCTTACCGCTCATAAGTTTTACCTGAACGTGGTGGAGGCCCTCCAGAGACACGTCACAGACGGTGTGGTGGCGGTGAGTGAATCTAGCCTCTGAATCAGCAGCCTTTAAGACTGAGGAAAGGGCCACACAACGATTTATCTGCCGCCGGCCACAAGTTCCCGCAATCGTCGGGAGCTATCAGCTAACAACTTCGATATTACCCGTCAGTCACCTCCCCTCATTGGCGTAAGACCGTGCGCACCTTGCGCACTGTGGTTGGTCAACGCTGCGTACTGCCAAAGTGTTGCTTGCGGTTTTCTTGTCCCCGCTGTTTTCGTTTGACTGACGACACTTAGACTGACTTCATAGTTGACTGACGTGGCACTTGAATGACGTGACACCTTGAATGACGTACACTTGAATGACGTGATATTTGATTGACGAGACACTTGACTCACGTGATACTTGACTGACATGGCACTTGACTGACGGGACACTTGACTGACGTGGCACCTCAGCTCCATGCCGCACGCCTCTTGCACAAGACCGCGTATCAAGAGGAATCGACCGCGCACGATCTCCGAGATGCGGGAGTGATCCCCCTCTTAGCCGAAGCCCTAGCAGCCGCTGCCTACGGTGTAAAAGGGGCCAGGAGACCGAGAAGGTTGCTAGTGAGTATACCGTTTAGACGAGCCATCGGGTGTCGGCGATAACGAGTTTAGTCAGTATTTCACTGAATTTCTTGTTGGTTGGTCTTGATTTCTACGGTAGATATAGCTCAATGTAAGGTAGAATCGCTGGCTAGATGATAAGATGCGAGGACGTCGATCGTCCGGTTGCATCGATTATTTGCGGCTGATCCCACCGAAAGCCCCTCAAAGCAAACCCGCTTGTTTTAGTTTCGGTTGGAGTAGACTTTCCGCCATCGATCACTTATCAACCGAAACCGATCAAATATTGAGGAGCCCCATGCATATTGCCCCGATGTGTACTGCCAACAGTACCACGCCTTCGGGGTCATCAGACTTTGCTACCCGAAGGATTTTTTTCACGACTCGCTTCAAGCTCTCCGAATCGCGGAAAGCACCAAAACTCCCAATTCCTCGCCAACCAAACTTTCCAAGACTTCGGATAACGCGGAGAAAAACTATCCAAGGGCGTCAGTGGCGGGTGAGATAGCGATCGCATCGTCGTCGTCGGCGGCTCACGAGATTTTGGGCCCGGTAGGTATACACCAGCGAACAGAAAGCGGCGCCACAGTCGGCGGGGGAGTCAGCCGGCTCGAGGTGGAGAAAGAACGCTGGATGCTTTCGAGCATGCCGTGGGCCGATCTAGGTTCCCACGATTCAAGCAAGCGGCAGGCCGCAGAAGATGCTCTCGCGCACGCCCGGCTCCAGCCCTTGCCCGCGGTAAGGGGTCCGCGCGTGGGAGGGCCGGCCTGGCGAGGGTCGCGAAAGTCATTTCTGGGGCGCCCTGGGCCAATATTGCATCATGCCATGGGCACACGCGAAAAAGATATTGACGTTGGGAACGGTTATTGGGACCTTTTGGGGGGCAAGACCGGTTTGCGGGGGAAGATGGTAGAGCAAAGGGAGGAGGTTGCGACGGCTACCGCATCAGTTGTGCTGCTTCGATGGGCCATGAAGGAAAAGGGGGGCGACGAGAGCATCGATGTGTCGGAGGATGACATAGAATCAGCGGGGGAGAACGAATGGGAACCATCCGCAGGTGACAAGGTGCTCAAAGAAGCTGCTGACTTGTGTGGATGAAATAGCCCAACGTAGACCCTTCTAGATCAACTTGGGTTACGGAGAGACCGCTGCGGGACTTCTCAACTTTGACACGGAGATTTCTCGTTGGCATCCTTTCTGCTATGTTTTTCAGCATGTGTATATCGCTTGGTACAGTGTCGGCATTGACTCTTGTTTGGTCAGATAGTTGCCATGGAGACCCCCCTCCTGTTCATCAATCGTAATTTTTTCAAATTATATAATGTGTTCCGTGCGTCAACACCACGTTAAAATGGTACGGACTCTGATTTAACGTATGCACGCTGTAGATGAAGCTGCTGGGAACAAAGCAGGTAGCGGAAGCGCTTTCGGAAACAAAGCGAATGCGACGATGTCAGGATCATCCGACCCGCACACAAAGACGCCAGGGGACTGGAGCCTACCCTCAAATCCGTGTATGGAACGCAGGCAGAGCGAGAGCACCACCGCCGTCGCCCCCAAGACGATGCCGCCAGGGTTGTCTCGTAGCTTGACATGGGTGAGGCCTAAAAAATACCCCTCAAGGGTGCTGAAATCGGTACGTTCGGAATGGCAACCACGATGGCCTGAACAAACTCGCCGCGCACTCGAGCGCGTACCACCGTCCACTTTAGACGGCGGCAAGGGCAAAACTCCAACCAACGAGAAGGACGGCGAGCAATCGTCACAGGGAGAGGAGTCCTCTGAAAGTCCGAATGTTCCCAACAGGTGGGGCCTGGGGATCAATTGGTTCTTTGGAGTCGTGCAAAAATATTGTGGTCTCGGAGACGGTACGCTTCGAGGAAGGGCATGGTTGCCTCCGAAAGACCCTCTTTTATGGCTGTGGCCAAGGGATGTCTTGGCTGGACTCGGCGGCTAGTTGTTTAGATGGATGACGACGTAAGATACCTATCTGAACAGCAATTTTGTTGGTAAAGTCACACACGTCGAGCGACGAACGCGCCAGTCAAATACAATGAAGCGGGACTCCGCAAACTTCTCCCTCGCAACTGACTGCAACACCTTGTTGCAGCAAGTTAGTGACATGTCGGCGACGTCTGGTCAGTCAGATAATACGAGCCCTACCCTCCGTAGGATTATAGCACTACACCGCGAGACTAAAAACCGCGCTGTCTTCATCGGGTACATCACGTAGTGCCCCTTAGATACGTAGATAAACCAGTTTATTTCCATTCAGTAAACTGGACTATTTCTATGGCGCCGACGTCAACTGTCAGGTGGCAAGCTCCTGCGGCTCATTGCGTCGCTTTACACGCTCTGGTCTGTCTCCTGAGAGCTGTCGAGGTCGACGCTTGTGGCCAGACGGAGGATACCCGCGACACCGGCGAAACGCCCTCAGACTGTAGACAGGAGCTAGGGGCGCGAGGCGTGGCGACTGAAAAGGGCGTTCTGCTGTTGGTCTTGAAGGCGTGCGATGTATTCAATGCGCAGGCCCAAGTAGTGACCACTTGCTGCATGCTGATGAGGATCGGCGTGCGATACTCGGAGCAGTGTGAAGGGAACGAGCAGTCGAAGGTGCGAGTTGAAATGTCAGAGATTGTTCACGTGCTCGGTTGGGCGGGTTCTAGTTGAGCTTAACGAGAATCTATCACGCTCAGGAATGCGTCGTCAAGTACCCGCGCGAAGGCGTTTCGGCACCATATACATACGAATTGGAATTAAAGTGGGGGGTTTACAACCAAGATCTGTATTTTGAGGTCGTAGAATGGTTGACGCAAATATACGAGAATCCTGAGTTTTTTAGTCCATTTTTGCACTTTTTGGGGCCCAATAACTTACTAGTCATAGGGAGCGAACTTTTGCGCCCAGCAGCATCATCGACGACGACTCCCGCAGAGATATACCATCCACCTGAAAAACAGCAATCTTCTAATAAAGGCAATTTTTTATTTGTGATGTAGCCATTGTGCTCTGCTCCCTTGCGTGAAATGGAGCATTTTAAGATTTTGCGAGCTTTATTTATGTGCTACTCGCTCGCAACTTCGAATCCACGAAAACACCTCGTGAGTCGTTTCTCGCTGCCTGCGACTGCCGTCTGGCGCACCCGACGCCCTCACAGACGGCATCATGAACATCCCTCACTTTCGCGGGCTGTAGCTTCATGTGAGAAGCTGCAGCTGTCCGCAAGTGATGTGCAAACGTTCAGTTGGGGGGTGTTGTTGGTATCATTTTGTGCACACCTCTAATTTCGACCAATTCCGAACACCCGAGCACCTCTTAGTCGAGGTGTAGGCCTCTGTTGAAAACCTGCGGGGAATCAATCTCGAGAGAAACACAAGCTGCAGTGATGAACCTCTAACAAGTCACCGTCGCTCTCCGATGAGCACGAACCAGCCGAAGTTCTAAATGCAGCGGTTTAGGACTGCACCTCAGTTTTGGGGAAAAGGTACTTAGAATTTGAGTGGATTGTCCCCAAAACGGGACTGCAGTCCTAAAAGGGTTAAGATAGCGACGTTTTGTTTCTGTTCCGATAAATATCTATAAGATATTAGAGTAACCGGAAATCCGGGGACCAGGAGACGCTTGGGTGCCAGCGTGGCTTTAACAGCCCTGGTAGCACCATTTGTGGTCCACGGTATGTGGAGTATCGCAGGCACCCACTCGTATTTGGAGACCCTTCAAGCACCAGATGCCTTCAACTTGTGCGCTTTTACGGCAACCCCGACCCCCCGCCTTACGGTCATGCATGACATAAGTACAGTTTTACAAGGCTTAGATTGGGTAGGCGACAGGTTAACCGCACCTCTAGCCCAACGGACTACGATTACCTTAACAAATGGCAGTCGGCAGTACATGGGTCATTAGTCCTGAGTTCGCATCTCACGTCCACCACGAACAACGCATTTTTGAAAAAGTTCCCTCATGTCAAAAATCTGGGAAAATACTTCTGGATCCCCGAAACTTGGAACCACGTGTTGGTGGCAAATCGACCCGTGTATCCGGTCCGTTCCAGCGAGGGGAGAGTGCTATAAGGAATAGCTTGGGTAGGTGATTGGTCAACCTTTTGCCTTTAGCCCAACGGACTATGACCTTCACAACACCCCCTCCCCCCCGTTCCATGCGCACTATGATAAAGCACAGCGGAATTCCGCGGTTCCACTCGTGTTCAAGAAACGTGAGAATGGTTAACTACCCATCTAAGGCATAACGCAGCACAGGCGTCGCCCGGCAGATCAATACTACCCCAGGGATTAAAGCACCCACATCCCCGCCCCCACACCGTTCGCAGCAACCATCGAACTCCATCATTTTGAGAACGGAACTATTGGTTCGGAACGGCGTTGGTCAAGTGGTGAGGAGGGCGGCCGAAGCGCATGGCAATAATACCTCCGTCGCCACAGAAGTGTCGGCGTTGCTGAAGACTCTTGGAATGGACTCGCTGTGGCCCAAACCCCTGACACCACATTTGGTCTCATCACGGCTGACGGCGCCCTCGCCAGAACGCTGCTTACAGCGCGCAAACACCACAAGGAAGGCCATGGCCGTGGTTCTCGTTAACGTGGAAGTCGTTACCAAGGTATGCGAACTGCACAACTTTATACTGTACCAGGTAGAAGATTATCAAGAACATATAATAATCGCTTGGTTGGCCATTGTCTTACGCGCATACATGCACGAATGAGTGGGTTAGCATAGTACATCACATGCAGACGTGCATGCTTCGTACACCGCCCGCTGCTGAGAGCACGGTTGGGTGGATCGGAACGGCAGTGCCGTGTAGGAGACCGCAGCGCGGGGAGAAAAGCTGTGGGCTTCACCCCTCGATTCACTGTAAAACTATGCCTTTGACTCCTCGACGATTGCGTATATTTCCGAAATATCATACCCCTGGTAGTTTATGGTCGAAACGCGAGCGCGCTGCACCTCTCGCCAGCCGTCCCGCAAACTTACTGAAACCTTTAAGGCAAGGGTTTTGCAATCCAGGAGCAAGGATCGTCAGGGGTATTTTTGACTCGAAAATTGCCTAGCGCGGTCTGCACTTCGGAATCGTCGCCTGCGATTGAAAAAAAACTGGTTCGATACAAACGTAGCGCAGCCGCGTCTATGGCAAGCTTTGGCTCATTTTGGCTGCGGTTTAGGGTCAGGGTTAGAGTCAGGGGTTGGATTGGGTCTTCGCCCGTAGCTTAATCCTAATATGAATCAAAATACCTGAACAGTCTACCAACCTGAAGATCCTTGCTCCAACATTGTAATGGGAATTCTGAAGGCATGACATTACCACTTTCTTCACGTGATATATCATGGGCGCCGACGAACCGCATGCCGCATCACCGTACCTCGTCATACCGCGCTACGCAGACGGCAGCCTTAGACCTGAACCAAGAGCATCGCTCATCGGTTGAAGAGCACCGCTCATTGGTGGAGCGCACCGACCTTGCCAGATAGGACGTTTCGTCGTCGGAGACGAAGGGCGTATTATTACGGAGGAATATAGTTAACAGGACCAAATATTGTTACTATAAATACGTAAATATATAGGTTTTTGTATGGACCGTAGGTCCTATTAACTATATTCCTCCGTACTAGATTATGACGAAATTGTGGCGCCAGGGCTGAAGTCGGGCCTAGCCACCGAGTCGTTCGTACCTCATCCGGAGTGATGACCAACGTAAGAGGTCGTTAAAAGGCAAAAGGAAGGGTCACGGATGGGGAGGGGGGACGCCTTTTCGACGGAGACAACTCGGGAAAGAAGTTGTCCTTCGGCAAATCGGCGACTTGGAAGAATCTGAGGTGTCATATCATCGACTTCCCCGTCTTTAGAATACCTTCTCGAAGATGCAGGACCACTCGCAAACTGGAGATGCTTGGCTAAAACATATATCAAGGAGCCCATCATTGGATACCTCTGCGGGCATCTTGTCTTTGGCCGTGACCAGATGTACAACGCAATAACTGTTAAAGCGGCCCCAGTCTAACTATGGGCGGAGTGCGCGGTGAGGCCCAACGTTTGCGATCGACATGTATAACGAACGGAAGCGAGGGCTGCAGGCATCTGTTCCCCAGCTGTAAACCAATGAAAATGATCGTTGGGAACGAACTGCCTCCAACAGCGTTACTGCTGTATCCACAACGGGTGCTTCGTCACCAAAAGCGGCAAACCATTGCACCAAATGCTACTAAGCCTCGTTCCAGACAGGCAAAATATGGTTTCGTACGATCCCCGCAAGGGGGCCCCCGAAATAACACACGAAGCCAGGCGTGCTGCTGCCGCCATTTAGGCTGCAACGTTCTCCGAGACGCAAGATCGCGTCGGAAAATGAACAGCATCGTCGGCAACAACAGCGGTCGACGATTAACCGGCGATACTCATTCGAGAGTCACCTCTACACCATTTCACGCGCATCCGTACTCTACAAACAGCCCCGTCTCACACCAATTAACACCCACCCTTGACGCGACATCCACCACAACCCGTCCTGTCCGGTACGCTGTCGTTTCTTGCTCGTGGGGATGGCTCATCTCCCAAAACAACAGTGCGTGCGCTCGTCAGCTTCGCCCACTATTAATAGCAGACTGTTCCAAACGCTCCGTGTCACACCAAATTACACACCAACTTATACGCACCCTCCATGACATCAACCGCGCAACCGGTACTGCATCTAGCTCGTGGGGATCGCTCATTACTCATCCTCAGACCCTTGACAAAAAAATAAAAGTGTACTAGTTACTCCCACGCTTCACCACAGCAGCAGCAGGGAACAACACCCCTCCTGCTCCCCCCCTGCTGAATACCTACTACGCCACATTGACGACAACGCGAGAAAATACGCCACTGCAGCATCCAACCACTATGCCGGCGCCTTGGTAAGCACCTTGACTCTCATGATGCTATCACTGGCGGCCATGTACAGGTACCCGTCACCTCCTATCACAATGTTGGCTGTAAACACCCCGCCCGTAACAACCGTTCCGAGGTGCTCCCCAGAAGGTGAAATAACGGCCACACCACCGGGAGCAGCAGCAAAGACATTGCCTCTCTCGTCGACCTTAAGGCCATCCGGCAATCCCGCCGGATGTCCCTGAGGTAGCGAAATATGATGGACAGGACGGGGTCGATGCGAAGGAAGAAACAAGTCAGTCCTATGGCCTGTCTTATGGAGCGGCCGACAATAGCAGACGACGAAACGAGACGCCCACAGCTGAAGGGTTTTGCCGGTGAAGGTTTGGCTCTCCATAAGCGCTGCCGGAAGATAAACATAGAGAAACTATCTCGCGCACCACCTGCCGAAGGTTTTCTAGTCCCGGTCTCGCTATCATTGACGCTCCCTCCCTTCCCCCTCTTCGTTAAAAATAACGTCACCTCTCTCATTGGCCGTGCGTCGAAGAACAGCCTTCGGCCCGATAGGCCCCCATCCTCGTCGACGTCGTACACGTACCAAGCCGGGTTTTCAGGGTCGGAAACGGCTAGGTACAGCTTCGAGAAGTCCGGGGAAAAGGCCAGCCCGTTCGGCCACACGAACTCTGCCAACCAATTGAGAAGGAGAACGGAATGGGACGATTTTGAATTCTATGCATTCGTGCAGCAAGGTCAATCATGCAATCACAACTGAAGAAAATATAGCGCGGTCTATATCGCTGTCGCGCGATCGATGGTGTGAAGTCCATGGTTGGTCCATGAAAAGAGAACCCGCGCTATGTGTGCGCCGGAGCGTCTCTCTGGCCCCGGCGTCGATGCTACTCCAAACAACCCCCGATCACCCCTGTATCCAAGACGGCACCACAACACACAGTCGCCCACTCTGGTGGACGAAACAAGCCTTCCTGGCGTCACGACGCGCCATACCCTTCTCGACAAGCTCAGGCTCGGCTGCTATGTCGTCAGAAGCCCTGGCGGCCTCAAGGACCTCCTTTCTAACGCGGTACACCCCACTGAAGCCGTGAGCAACGAACTCCGAGTCTTGTTGGCGGCGCGGCAAACCAAAAGGAGGATCCGTGAAATAAGCGTCCCCGCGCTTGGAGAACGCCACGTCGTTGGGGCTGTTGAGGCGGTGCCCCTGCAGGCGGCAATCGATATTCGTGGAGGGGCGCCGGAGTTTCAAAAGTATTATTGGAAACCATTACCCCGAGGATCGCTTCCAGGTTGAAGTCTTAAGCCACAAAGTCTCGGGAAAGTGGAAAACGGGTGTGTAAAAATGCACTAAACTGCCTTTTGAGTCAAGCGCGAGCCGGCGACAAAACCGAGTGAACAGTTTCACGTCCTTTTCAGACCTCTCGTCTTTGATAACAGCGAAGCATCGCGTACGTTAGACTTCCTTGTGTCGCTGCAAGGCACCCGCGGAACAAGAATTTCATGAAGAAAATAAGAAAAACGTTCAGTTCGGCCGCTCAGCAGGGGGAATGGTTAAAACCAGCCACTAACGAAACTCGAGACAGACGCCGACACAAACTCAAACCACCCTTCTAGCACCCCAACCCTACGGAAACCACCCCGACACGCGGTACAACACAGAACAAGCCTGCCCATGCCTTCATCACACGCATCCAGATTTTCCCGGGCGCTAGCGTTACGATCTTCGCATGCGTCGCCCCACGCCCTGATAACTCCCATCCAAGAACGCTCGCTAAACTAGGCCTGCGGTTTGGATATTTCGTGCAAAGGTAGACGCTGCGATAGAGGTACCGTTGTTTTCTCACGTTGTAGTGCGTGGCAAGCGCCGTCTTTGTCCCGTTCTTCTCCATCCGTGTCACTCGTCGGTTGCCGTGCTCGCAAATTATCACGTCCCCCGACTCGGGCGCCTGCACGCCCAACGAGCCCACGGAGTTCCACGCGGTACATGGCGAAAGTAAAGCTCATAAATATGAGGGTTGGTCTGGTCTGGTCTGTTCGACGACCCAGCGCAATCTTATTTCATGCGCACCATCGGAGGGACACACAGCATGTCGGGCAGCAGGTTCAGGACAGATGTTTGTCGAACCGCGGCTGTGAGAAATGTTCCGCATCGGCCGCGATGCCATGTTTGCCCTACCTCCCACAAGACGAAGCCTGTGCTTCCACGCGCACAGCCCAGTCCGACCAGCTCAGATGCCAAAACAGGCGAAAACCACTGCTGCAACTGCCGTTACCTGGTGGTGCTGATGATGGTGCGACAAATCCAACGCTGGAATAATCCACTGGGACAGCCACTTGGAACGATCCTTAAATAAAATAGAGGCCGTCATCACATCGACTCACCAGCATCAGCCCATTCGAGCCTGACAACTTCAGCGCCGAACAGTGGTCTCCGCGGCAGCCGCTGCGATCCAGGAACAAAGACTTCCCAAGCGTAAAGATGCCGTCGCCTTCCTGTTTGATCACAACCAACGCCAAGCAACACACCAGTAACCCAATAGCCAAAGGGCGGAGTCATCACCGTGGTGAAACGCGTTGCTATAATTGTACTGTACCAGCAGGCTGTTACCAAACAAAACTGATCGGGCCAGGAGCCTTACAAGTTGACAAGGCGTGTACGCACGCTCATTCCTGGGGCCACCGCCACCCCTTTACAGTACGAGCGTGTGTAGTTTACTTAAAACGGGAGCCAGGACGCGCACAGATAGTAGAACCGATATCGCTCTGCAAGAGGGTTTGCCCAACAAGGACCGCGGCTACCGCACGGTCTACGCCACTGTCTATCAACACGATTCGTCGATGATCAGGGGCCGCGGGATTCGCGTCGCTATACTCGATCCCTGCGAAAAAAGAGCCTCACCTCCCATTTCCAAATTCTGTTGTTGGGGACGTCCGAAAAGAGAAGGTACTGTCTGCCCGCCTGTAGCAGCCAGCAAAACAAAAGGCACCAGCGCGAACGGTTGTTTGCGATAGCGATACTATATCAATGGTAGTTACCGGGTATATGAAAGCGATATTTCCCAAGGGCTGGACAACTGATAGCTCCACTGCTGCTGGAATGTACCTGCGCATCCGGTGCGTGCTGCGAGTGTTGGTGTTCGCGGAGGTTTCAGGCCGAGGATTGGCCTAGTCAGCGCTAACTGAAGCCCACCAAAGTAGTATTACGGGGGACCATAGTTAATAGGGCCTATGGTAAAGACAAGAAACTATATATTGACCTATTTTTCTCAATAATAATAGGTCCTACATACTATTTTTCTTTTCTTTTTTTTTCTTTTTTTTTCTTTTTTTTTTTCATCCCATTCATTATCTTCGCCCTTCTTCTCTCTCTCCCTCTTCAGTCGTAACTCAGATCCGGG
>JBBMHQ010049666.1:0-16430 GCA_037834295.1 Postelsia palmaeformis
GCGGTTCTTAGTAGGATGAAGCTCACCCTTCATGCGACTCGCCAGACACCTCACGGCGCTTCGCGCTTGGTGCAAGCCATGTCTGCCTGGTCGGTGAAAACCCGACATGCTCTGTCCCGGCATTGTAGGGATGCGAGGGTCTATGGTCATACAACTACGGCTATGCATGATATCGAATACATATCTCCTATCGAGTACACCCCCCCCTAGTTCCGATCCGGGAGCAAGTGTTTACTGCACATATTTGACGGCACCAGCGGAAGAATCATCTATATATATCACGTAGGAAGTATATTATATACCTTGTATAAACCTTGTACGATATATATATATATATATATATACAGTTATCTCGACGTGATACATACCTGGTATATATATATGGAGTTGTTCAATACTGCCGTAGATACCGTTCTGAAGAGAAAACCTGTACAATGTGGAGCACGACTTATTTTACGAGGTCGGCATGCGTTTACATGGAGATGATTTTTCGCACTACATGAAGTATCAGTTTCCTGTCTTTCGCCTCAGCTGCATTCAGTCGTTAGTATTATCGTTTGTGGCGTTGGACATGGTTCCTGGAAAAGTACATCAGGTTTCAGTACAGTGGTTGTGCTGAGTGGTGTGTCAGAAATCGGATCGACAAGCCGATTAGCTTGCACTTTGGTTTTGGTGTATGCCACCGTTACGCCATCATCGTTGTATTGTGAAATTGTCGAGCGAAACTAAGTTGCCCAGCCTAGGCAGCGCTACACGTAGAGTTGATGTTAGCTAGAATGAATACAATTGAACTGCTATCCTACGGTAAAAGGCGCTTCGCAGATCAGAAGCACATCAAATATTTTGTTTTTGTCGGCGATGGATTCCTCTCGCAGAATTGGTACAATGAGGGCGTCAGGAACAACATCTGGACTCTGGACGGGTGCGTTGGCGGCTGTACTTCTCTCCACTAGGGCTGCCGGTGAGCCATCGTGGTGCGCAATAATATGTAGAGAGGGGTCAATAGGGATAGCGCGGCGGTCGAACCCTCCGGCCCAACTGGTAGCTGAGGCATCGGTGTGCAACAGAGCCATCAACCGGTTTGTCCTATTACACCCGTAAACACCGAGTCGAAGAGCTCAGCCAGTTATTTTCTGTTTTAACGCTTTATCGAGCATTTAGGGTATATGCAACACGTAACGCGCATCACAAGCGGTATGATGGATTAAGGTGTCGAGTGTTCGAGTGCTCAAACCACCGTGGTTTTGTCGCGATGTCCCAGGCGAGTATATTTGGAGTGCGTGTTTCTGTTTGTGTCTTAGGTCAACCTCCGTTCATTTCATATGTGAGGGTGAATCAAGGAGGCTGTACTATCCCCAGAAAATCTTGAAACCATTCTGTCGATACATCTTACTGCCGAGCTAACACCTGATTTAACACGGTTAACATTGGGAGCGGCATAGACTAAACGAAACACAGTGTTGTGAAATAAATACAACGTATGCATGCCCCGAGTGCAGTATCACATCTGACTTTTGCAAAAACACCATTTTCGCGAGCTTCTTCGACCTTAAGCCACTTCTTATGCAGTCGGATTTGCAGTCAGTTGGAAACGGTGGTGGTGTCGGCACGAGCGCACGAGCTCTTGCCCCGAAAAGTGCTTCTTGCCTCAGACTGATTTGGACTTCGTCCAAGAGCTGTTTCCCGCTTTTCCAGGTGCCCAGTTGCAGGAATCACCTCTTCCCTCCGTGCTTGACGTACAGCTTTCCATAGAAATTCCAAACCACTGGGTGGCGACCGATAGCTGATAGTGAACGAAAAATTGAACACAAAGGACGGTAGGGACCCCCCTTCCCCTCCCCCGGCTCCGTCTCGAAAAGAGTGCATGGCCAATGGTCCTATAACTAAGTCAAGTCATCAAAAAGAATACCCCTGCTTGATAAAGGACTTCTATACATAAATATACGGGGGCGGCGACGTATAGATTACAGATGACCACTGCGTCGTGGCGAAAACTGTCGCAGTAGCGAGAAGTGCGAAGGAATTATTTCGAATATTTTTGATACACAAGGCTAACCACGGATATGCTGCCACAAACAAATTGTCAAGGCTTGTTCAAACTACCCACGGAACAGATGTTCATTGCTGGCAGGGCAGTTGAATACGGTACAACTATCCCGCCACAGTAGTCCGATGGTCAAAAACACCCTGATGAGAAACAAACTCTGGCGGGTGCAGCCGCTGATGTTTGATTGTCGTTATTCCCGCGTTCACTCATGCCCAACCATTTCAGGCCATGTATCCGGATAAGTCCCGCGGTCCGAGGAGTCACCGTGATCTAACAATAAAATAGTTATGAGTAAGGAATACACAATGGGCAAATGTACCGCAAGAAAAACCAGATCATGATTAATTGAATACCGGTGCTAGTTCGCTTATTTGCGAAGAAGGAACCGTGGGAAAGCCACATTATCTAAAAAAAACACATCCCTTAGGAGTTCTATGGTCGCGATAGAGATGGCGTGTTTTGAAGCAAATATTTCTGAGTGATGGCGCTTTCCCACTGCGAAACGATACCTAGCGTCGTACTTTTTTTCAAGTTTTTTCACTTTCTTAAAAAGCAAGACAGTTGTTCCTCGGGATATACTTTCAAATCGATCAAAGCCAGATGCTCCGAGTGATGAGCGGAGTACGAGTGAGAGCGTCGTCGAATGACGGGTAAGCACACCCGTGCCGTAGCCTGCGCGGTAGACCCCCCGTAGCCCTACTTTAAACACAGCGTCCTTTGATTCGCCTGGTACATCTTTTGATGTGTTTGCTACCGTGTACGCCTCATTCGCAGCTCAGTTATCATCGTTGCTTCGCCACGACCCCACGGACCGCAGTGGTTATTCCGAGGGTGAAACCTATTCATTCCGTGGTCGCAAAACAGGCTTGGCAAAGCTGAAGCGGATGAATACCTCAAGGGAAGAATAAGCTAAAATATAGTAACAATAAAACTTTCGAGTACACATCATAGCGGAAACACAATACAGACCTGAAACAGTAGAAAGTCAAGTCCCTGCACGAATTGCAAATTACTGTCACTCGATGTGGTCGCACAATAAGAAAAACAAAAATAAAAATCAGAAACGAAGTGGAGTATAAAGCAGCACCACGGCAGGAATGGCGTTTTTTTTCTGAGCAGTGAGGAGCTTAGTATTAATAGTATCCCACTCGAAACATGATCTGTATTTTTTTTTGTTTGCGCACAAACACGAACACATATACTATTAATACGCGCTCGTCCTCCAACATATACGAGTACACTGGCTTTACATATGCTGTTGGCCTTTGCCCACTTCAAGAGCTCAACCGGCCAGCACGTGTTAAGCCGCAAGTGCACCTCTCCTGTTGGATTAGTCTAGATGGATTTCGAAAGGAACAGATACAACCGAACTGATTAGGTCAAGCCACATTCCAAAGAGAAAAGGGCTAAGGACGCGTGCAAAATGAACAAATGCGAAGAGAACAAAAACGAACTGGATGAGCTACACAGAACAAAGAACAAACGGTTTAACAAGGGAAGAAATAGAAAAACAAATGGTTGAAGCGGGAAAAAAATAGAAGCAGAGAAGAAGGGCGAATGAAAACAGGCACTGAAGACAGGCGAGGGATCGGGGGTGGCTGTACGGTAAATACATCGTCTTGAACAAACCCGTGACTGCGCAGATATTCGAACAAAATCAAGTACTCCTGTGCAAGACTAGTAGGAGAGACCACATAAAAACAGAAGAGGGAGAGGGGGTTTCCAGACTACTATACGAGTATCGAATATGGATATCTACGACAGTGTGCTTGGTTTGAGGCTACTCCCTCTTATCTGGGGTATGATGCAGATTTCTTGGCGAACTCATGGGACGTCCAATGGGGTATTTTTCGCCCGTGGCACTTCGTGGGAGATAGATTATTCACGGGATACCATATTAGACATGCCATGGGTACCCCCACATGCCCCTTAGGTCTCACAATAGGACATATCATAGGATGACATACCAGGTATGGAGTACACACAGCAGACACTATCCCATAGGAAACTTGGAGAGTACCGGGTTGTTTCTTACTATCTTCCAGGTGATGATCTCAAATGTGTTCCCACACCTCTTGCCGTGGGACCTCATCTGTTTTTCGTTTCCCCATAGGAAGCCCCATAACGCATCCGACGGGTTACATGCCATCGAACGGCAGGGTTATCGGATGACTCCGGGGATGTCCCATGGGGAAACATGGCGCTGCCATGATCCATAAGGACATTAATGCCTATAGTGCGACCAATAAAACGCCCGACAGAAATCCATAAAACGTGCCTCCCCGAATATGATCAAGAATGGGTTGTGGGCGGTCGTGTTTACTTTTGGTCGTTCACCCAACACTGCATAGCTCCCTTGCTTCCAACTATGTAGTCATCCTTCTCCCACCAACGTTTCTTTTCCCTTGTTACGAACAAACGTTGCTTCGGATACAGAGCTGATTTGTTATACCGCCACAGCCCCACCAACTGTTGCTTCGGATACTAAAACAGATTTTCATCACGCTACAGGAAGAGAAACATCAGACGCCGACGTATTTGATGAATTAAGGTGAAAAATATTTGAATTCTGCACCAGTCGCAATGCTTGTAGGTCACAACCGTAGTATATTGTCTGGCCACGAAGGTGATCTTTCCTGCTGGCGTTGCCCTGTCACATCATGACAGCAGTCGGGAGTGCGAGTGTGGTCGACGACTTTATCCATGCCTGCTTCGATTGTTTCGTCCTTTTGGGGGCTCTGTGGGGAACACTTCAAGCACCTACTACCTGCGACAATCCCACGTGACGAGACAGCGTGTGTTCCTCTTCAGCCCCCAGAATACAAAATGGGATTCGTGCCAAGTGTTCGCGTTAGACGACTGAGGTACCGCCTCACCTCTCCGACTCGAGATCACTACTGCTACTACTACCGTAAGTCCCCGTGCCCAATCAGACTTCGGTCAGAGAAGGTATAGTATGTTGAGCGGCGTTTATCACGGGGGGCCATAGTAGCTAGCACCAAGTATTGTTTATGAAAGAAGGTGATACATACAGGTACTCGTGTGTACCGTAGGTCTTATTTATTATATCCCCCGCGGTAGTAGAAAGTAAAAGATAATAAATGATACACCGTCGAAAATTGAAAACAAAAGTTGAACCCACAGCAGCCTACACCTGGAAGTTGAGCCTGCGGATTTTCGCCACGCTGCCCGCGCTCATATAAAACATGTGTGGGTGGGACGTAGGGCTGCAAGTGCCCCGTGCGCTGATTCCTTAGGCTTATTCGATGGTAGGACGTTTGACTGAGAGTGTGATATCGACTTTCTAAAATTTATTTTAAGCTCGATTCGACACACGGGTGTCTGTTACCCTTTTTGTGCCGGTAACACACGCCGACACTGCGACTCATCAGACGCTGACCTTGCGGGAGAAGCAAGCTTCTGGCAAACTTTCGTGGATTGGATTTTTCGGTTGTGTGTCACTTGCCGACTGCGCTAACGAAGCGTTCTACGATAGAGGTTCACCCCAATTTACCTGAGGTTGCTCACTCAACTAGTTGCAAATCTCACCCGAAAACTGACTTGAGCAAAAAATAAAATTGAATCCCGATGAATATTCCCATGGTTCGAGTATACGAAAACATTTTTTATCTGTCGAAACAAGATTGGCATTCCGACGATTTTGGGGTTAAGGAGCCCCGATATTCAGAAAACCATTGATTTCGCCAAAATGTGCTACCTCTATCGTAGGACGCGTGTAATATTTTCGGCTCGCCTTTTATCTGATGATGAACCCGAGAGCAACGACTCAAAACACTCAGATAACCGCAATATCTAGGTAAACTGATGTTCTCGTGCTCGTGCGTACAAGGTGGCAAAGTCTCGTTTGTTCGTCGAGTATGGATATACAAGTGGTGTTCGGTCGGACTTTGTAGTTGTTGTCGAGAACGATACAAAAATCCCAACCATGTTGCCAGGGATACGTGTTGGAGCAACCGGGTGCAAGCGTCGCCCGTTTTTACTCACGAAATTAGCGAAACGTACAAACTGCGCCCGTGAGTGACAATCATAATTTTGACAGGCGTATCTCCAGGGGATGGGAAATGGCCATGATCCCCTTCCGGAGGGAACTAGTGCCTTCCAGGGCATATGTAGTCAATTCCCCTTATGGGCTAGTCTGCTGAAGAAGGCGAATAGCGCGTCGATTGATGAACACGAGCGTACGCGTTACGCCCTTGATACTAATGTAGGGAGAGCTGAATATGGCATGTCGGCCTCATGCTTGCAGAAGGTCGTGTGCTTTCGAGAAAATTACAACAAAAAATAAGCCCTACGAAATCCCACCGTATTTCAAAACACTCCAACAAAACCACATTGAACATTTAGCACGACGACTGCCACTAACCCGGACACGGCTAGCGTCGAAAGACGCACCGGGCGATGGCCCCAGCTTGGTTGCTCCTGTTTATTCCGTGTTTGAATAAATCGGCCACGTACACAAGTAGTGGTAGTGCAGAGCAGACAGATATACTGAACAATTATTTCAAGCCTACACGTACCCACCCCAGTATAAAGAGGCATTTTCGCCTGGGAGCAGGAAAACAGACAATGCTTTCAACGGAGTGTTTCGCGAAGAGGGGATCAAATCAATCTTGCCCAGAGTATAGAAAAAGACGCCTTAACATACCTCCTCCCACCCACATCCTTCTTTTTCGTCTGCTGATAATTGTGTCCGCTTCTTCGATACACTTACTTTTTCTTTTTTTTATGAACGTGCAGCGTGCGACTCGGCGTGGGGTATTGAGTACTGCACAACGGAGATCCGGGGAGTCTGCATAGGGGATCCCAGCTGCTGCACACCCAGACGTCGTGGTGAGCGCTTCAAAATGTTTTCACAGGTATATCAGAACCCAGTGACGAGTTTCCGTGGGTCGTGTTACGTAAATCCTGCATCACTTTCATGCCCGCATCCTTAATCCACGTACCCTACGTACAGAACATAATCTTGGGAATTTGCGTAGTACTGCTGCTGTCAACACATTGGTACCTGTGACCGGCTGCGTATGTGGGCGCATTCATATGGTCATATGAACTATGGCCAGGGAGGCTATCGAGTACCCCCCCTACCCTTTCCCCTCCCGACGTCAATATAGTGAGCGCGGGAGGGCTGATCAATGGGATATTGGGGAAACTTGAGCGGAACAAGCCATTTGTCGGGGTCACGGGAACCAACACGTAATCGAAGTTGTCAGCTTTTCCAGGTGTGCGTACATTATTGGAGGCGTGTCTGATCATCGGGTGATCCGCCGCAGTCCCTTAACGCGCAGTGAGTAAGGTGCTACGAACTTGGCACGTGTTTTATTCCCGGTTGTGGTTTGCATCTTGCCGGATTATTTGGACAACAGGACAGTTGAGCGGCCCAAGGCTGCATAGCAGGCTCACTCCCGATGTCAACAACAACACCAGCCGCAAACGCTGTTTTTCCCACTCTTTTCATACGTGGCACCGAGTAGTAGTCGGTATTTCATTCCATTCACTCCAGACTACGGGCCATATGTGCCCCTAAGATGTGCGCAAAGGTCTTTGACGATCTCTGGGAACGTGCAGAGGCACGGGAACAAAATATCGTCTGAACCCTCACAGGTCGACTCGTGCCTACTGGGTGTACTTGCTGCCGCCTTATCAATGTCATGTTTTATTTCGTTACGCAGGTCTTCAGGGGATAGGCCGTCAACAAGCACTTCCCTCTTTTGCTGCAGGAGAAAGATACACCTCAGAGCGGCAGCTCCAAGCCTGCAGCGTGGGTGAGTATTGTCAGCGAACATATCAACTCCAATACTATCATACACACGCTACGAAACCATCTGAGATTGTCTTGTGCAATGGGTGGGTGATATCTACGGCACACATGGCACCAGGCTACTTTAGAACGCCTCCTATCTCGTGAAACATTTTAAGCACCAGTAGTGTCCACAGTATCGCCTGGCGTATATATTGGCGCATATGAGCAAAATCATATTTACCTTGTTCACTCGCAACATCTGCATATGTCCTACGTAGTACCGCATCGCTCATTTTCGCCGAGGTTTTTAGATCAGACACTCATTTGTGTTTTTATGCCCCCGACGTCTCTCCTGACTATGGTGTCCCTCAGCCATACCGCCGTGTCCTGCAGGCAATGTTCTTTGTGACGACCCTCACATGACCGGTCTCAGCGGGCAGTCGCTCGAGTGGTCTGGAGAGGACGGAGGGTGGTATGCCCTTATCCAAGACGAAGACGTGCAGATCAATGTTCGCTTGACAGCGCCCCTAGCGAAGGACTTCCCCGACCGTCAGCTCGTGACTGGCGTGTCGGTTCTCTCTGGGGACGGTCACTCCTTCGTCGTCGAAGTCAAAAACCCGTACACCGTTGAGACGAGGGCTTGCACCAACGGCGTCCACCCATGTCTGGCGGACGGCGCTCTCCGTATTGCCGTAGACGGCAAGGAGCCTGCCGAGCTGCTAGGACCCGTCGAAGGCGCCCAGCTGCACGACGGACTCGAGCTGTCGACCTCCAATCTTCCCCTCGAATGTTGGCAGTTTGGTGGTAGCAAGCTGTGGCTCGCCAAATACGAGGAAATGCTGAGCAGGACCCTTTCAACGGAAAGTTTCGAGCAATGGGTCCTGAGGTTCGCTGACGAGAATATGGCGGCACCGGACTGGTGCGCCAAGTTCATCTCGGAACAAGGGCTGGCAGACGTGCAGTCGACGCACGCGGTGCTCAAGATAGTGACGCCTTTCGTATCGGTGCGGATCAATGTCGGCATTAACCACCAAGGTGGGGGAGAACAAGACTGGGACGGTCGGGTCCTACCCGACTTGGACTTTTGGCAGATGAACATGGGGCTCGAAGGTCTTGCTATCGGAGATTCTTTGTCCGGTATCCTCGGTGAGACGGCCCGCCCTGTTATAGACGACAGTGGCAATCCAATCATGACGGGTATCGAAGCTATTCGTGGAACGGTCGAGGACTATCGGGTTTCCGGAGCCATGGGCGTGGACTTCAAGCTCCTACACAGCCACCAGCACGTTTGAACGACGTCCTGAAGACTAGGTGACTGCTTCAAAGTACGTGTACGTTTGTTTTGGTGTTGTCCAACCACAAAACGTGTACGCGTCCACGCTGTCAGCAATTGTATGTCACTCCGATGTTGACTTTTAGGAGTTGATCGAAGTACAACATTTTTCATCTGCATATCGCACTCGCCAAGCTGGAAGACAGGACCGTATCCATATCTTCTGGTGTGCGGCAATAAATACAGCTGTGTATAAAGCGAACAAACGCTCCCCTAGATACGTAATGTACAACCCAGTACATGTTTTTTTTAGTGTTTCAATAACTCCTGAGGCTCCTCTCTTGCTTAATCCACCCACCCCCATGTGTTGTTCAGCGTTGAGCCATGAAAACACGGGGATCAGCCGTTTCGGGATACCCACTTTCCACCTTGCGTCGCACGCTCTGCGGCCCGAGACCGGGGTATCTCTTCGGGCGAGGCACTACCTCGAGTTCAACGAGAGACAGGCCAAGTTGCGTGCTGACCGGATGGAGACCATCGCTTGATACTTCAGTGCACCCCGCTGAACACGTGTTACGCCCCTTGTTGACGGGGTCACAGTTATATGCTAAGATTCGAGACGTGTCCGAGGCTGATATATGAAACCACAAAGAGGTGCAATGCCAGCACCGACGCGTTCTACGATAGAGGCAGCACTTTTCAGTTTTTTTCTCCCCGAATAACAGGGTTTTCTTAACCCAAAGTCGTCGGAATACCAATCTTGTTTCGAAAAGTGGCCTTGTTGTGTACTTTGGGCCATGGGATTATTCATCGGAATGATACTTGATTTTGACTGAGGTCAGGTTTTGGATGAGGTATATGGAGCTCCTTAAGCAAGGAGCCTCAGGAAAATTGGGGTGAACCTCTATTATCGTACTAAGCGTCTACCGCGATAGCCCACCACTCTCTGACTGTGGTCGATAGAGCAGTTGGCTGAGCTACGGTTGCACGGATATGTTGGGAAAAATCGGTAATGGTTGGCACGGTGTTTTCAGTGCACGCGTTGTGGTTTCCAGGAACAATCCCTCTTGGTTTTATATTTATGGAAGTTTTAGGCAAACCAATTTGCCCGGGCCAGAGGACATTCTCTGGGGCTAGTAGTTTACCAGTCCACCAGCAGTGCTCACATGTCGATGTCATCACTACGTCAAGTAACATCTGTGTATGTGTATGTTGTTGAGTTCCCCAGTACCACGGAGCTGGTAGACGTTTCGACGATGTTTGGGTTAGTGGAAGGATTGGGAGGCGGCTCCATCATGGTATGACCTTGTCGTGATTCATTCGACCGCGAACGGTTTGAGGGGAAACACGTACTACTCAAAATACTATCTACAGTGTACTCGTGGAAGGTCCGGTTTTGAGACAACGTCGTTTTTATTCTATATTCTGGAGTTTCTTCCGGCGGCCTCATGGAAGCAGGGAAAAGTGTGAGTGCTGGGACTATGCCGTGTTGGGTCGGGCATCGATTAAGTCTTCGTGGGTAAAGACTAGAAACCCGATTGAGCCTGGTGGTATTCGACTGGAAGGCAACTCATGTAAAGTATAAAAAATTGTATTCGACTTCGTGTACAATATATCGTCAGCCAGAACGTTTCTCCCCTCAGCTCTCGTTCGGAGTCGTCGGCGTGTTTCGGTGGTATCCAGAGTATCTCGTAATCAATCGAGTTTTCGAAGTTTCCAGCGATTTCCCACAGCATGCAAGAGCACTCACCTTGTGACATTCTTGGGGGTATGCTTCTCGTCAAAAATACACAAAATATATCGGAAACCATTCAGAAGGATGTTGTTCGATCATGGTCAATACCAGGCAGACTAGACATCGATAAACAATCAAAGAAAGGACCAGCTGCGCTCTAGTGTTTTTTGTTTCCATTGCTGCGGCTGAGTGTCCATCGACAGCTACGTCTTCTCTTATTCACTATTTGAAAAACGTAGGTCACCTCGCCGACGATAAAATCACTTCAAGTGTACACGACAATACCCTGTACCGGTTGCCTCGAAGAACAAGGCAACGTGAGGTTGAGAACGTTGTTTCTGAATAGATATTAGATTCACTGTCGCTTCGGCGTTCGAGTTCAACGTCGTTCAGCAATTCTTTTTTGACCAGGATAAAAGGGGGGAGATAGGGGTGCGAGGGGTCCTTGTCAGGCTTTTTGTGTGTAAAATATTTCCCGGCTTTGATAGTTGCTGTCGTTTAGTTACCAAAGCCATTTCAGGGACTGACGGTGACAAACTAGCCGATATCTATATAATGTCATTCTCGATTTTCAAAATTTTTATTGTATGTGCCTACTGTAAACCATGGGGGTAAACATCGGGTTGACTGCGGCCTCGGGAACTGTGTCACACTTGAGTTGGTTCACCCTGCATGCTGGAACACACATGCCGGCAAAGGTCGGGGACTCCTGTATCCAGTATTTCGCAGACACTAGGCGCAAAGCCCGCTACATAGATAGTCCGACGGCGACTGACTCTTACTCAGGTTGTCGGAGGGTGACGCACGCCCAGTAGAGGGAAGTGGCTACAGTAGTCAGCTCTCGTTGAATTGGTAACAAAATAGTATGGTGGTAACACAACCATAACCTGGCGCTATCGGCCCAATGTATGTAAATCCGTTACATATTTCACTGGCGAGCCTTCAGGCGCAGAGGTGAATGGGTAGTGCGCGAAACAGCGTGCACACACTCCGGTGTCTCTGCCTCTTACGAGGACGCTTACACTATGATGTTTTTCTTGTCGATCAAATGTCGATTCAATGTTTGTCGAAGTAAACAGAGATCCAGGGCAGGACGTTTTGTTTCCCTCGCTAAGTTTGTTCATTGCGCAAGTTCCTCTTGCTAATTGCGTGTGTGGGTTGCTTACAGATACAATAAAGAGCAGCCACATTTCTTTGAAGCACGATGGAAGGCTGAGAGAGGGCTGATTGTACCTGTGGAAACCTGTGGCTTCGATATAGGATATAGGATACGCCCCCCTGATACTACATATACGATCCCAATACATTTCACCAGGTAGTTGCGGGCCTTCCTTTATAATCCCAAGCAGTACTGTTTCACTAGCCCGCCACGTGTTCTACCATAGAGGTAGCACATTCGGATCTTTTGTTTCGGAATGATGGGGGTTCCTTAACCCGAAATCGTCGGAAAGCCTATCTTGTTCCGGACGATGACGTTTTTTAATACTTGGTCCATGGTATTTTTCATCGGAAAGGAATTTGTTTTTCGCTCAAGTCAGTTTTTGGCTGAAGTTTGGAGCTCCTCAAGTGAAGAGCCTCAAATACATTAGGGCGAACCTCTACCGTAAAACGCCTCCCACTATAATGAGACCTGTGAACAGAAATATGAAACAATCATGAAAACCCCGATCCCGCGAGCTAGGACATGAGTCGAAGATTCGGCTCCTCCAAACCCACTCCCACACCTCTAAACGGCAAAGCCACGAAGCCGACGGGGAACCCCAAGAAAGTGAAATAAAATGGGGTATATAAAGCAGGAACGCGTATCCGTAGGGGGCAAGGATAATGCGTGAATGAAAACCATCGCCATGACACCCGCAAGGGGGGTGCGTAGCTAAATTGTTCCGAACGAAATGCGAAAGTCGGAATTGAACATGATGCAGCCCTTTGCCCCATTTCGAGTATTTCGCTTTGCCGAAATCATCCCCGGCTCCTAAGCGCGGGGGGGGAAACGAAGGGTAAAAATGTCACGAAATACACCATAATATGCCAACTGAAGCCTGACCCAAAAACTCCGAGAACGCGTCTTCCGCTACAAAGGAGCGGCCCCATGACCCAGACCAGCCCCGGCACTGAGCGGGGACGGGGTCGACAGGATGCAATATGCAAGAACCCTCCAAAATTCTGCCCTGAAAAACCAGGAGACACCACACACATTTCAAGACGAAAAACAAGCGCCTCGATCCGAAACCTCAGAAAAGGTCAGACGAATAAGAAAAGCCACCCAAAAACGAGGAAAGCGTCAAGAAAAACCAAACCTGAGTGCCGAGGGGATATGAATATGAGTAATTCCCGTCTGCGCCTTGAGGTTCATCTACCTTACGATGAACCCCCCGGGCAAACCCGCTAATCAAGGATGGTCAAATACATCAAGAACACAGTACAGCTCGAGTTGAAATCGTGTAGCACGACGGAGAAAGAGGAAGCTTGATCGGTTTCAATCACGAAAAAGTTGAAGAAGATATATCCAGTCCGTCGCTGTGGTCAGGCTGACGTTCGCAAGCGACCACAGGTTGTCGTCGCCCTTCTGTGCCAAGCGTGAGCCCCGCTGAAAAGCACGGTGTTGCCGTATCGGCAAAGCTAATCGGCAGACCGATTCTCGGTCATAGCTGGATGCCAGGAAACGCTCGCCACTGAAGCGAGGAAGCTCCCGTTGTGCCACGCCAATTAAGATCCGGCAGCACAGGCAGTTGGATTGACGGTGTTGGTTTAGGGTGCCGGTCCACTAGGCCAGTAGCCCAAATATTACGAGAAAACTGAAGGCCAAGTTATCGCTCCAAGGACGGTCGGGAATGTCCTGCATAATGTTTTTCCATAACCGCCACGGCACCACCTCGACCTCTACCAGATTGGTGTAGATTGGGGCCTGGTGAGCTTCCACACTCCGATTCGTTCAAGTGGAGCCAAACGTCGTCATTGGTGACGTGGTTTGGGGATTTCTCCGCGAAGGTTTCGAGCACGTGTTGCGTCTGCATGCCGCCACGGTCGTCGAGGTTGGCCCAGAGCCTTGCAGGGTTGTACCGACGCACGCCGGCGAACATCAGTGCACGGTAAATGAGAAGGAACATACAAATGGAGTGGCCTGGCACCGAGAGAGGATCCGTCCGGGGTGTCTGCAGAGGGGCAGGGGCCAACTGCGAGCACATTGTAGGGGGCTACCCGGTTGAGTAAAAGTATTACACAAGAACCTTGGCGTCCTCGTCGGTCTTCGCGCCCTGGCGGATGGTGGCAGCCGTTTCGTGCACCCACACTCAATCGCCAACGGCAAACTTGAGCACCGGACGTCGGGAAAAGCAGAGTTGCGGCGGTTGTTTACGCCAGCAACGGTGAGACCGTGGTATTCGCAGACGACGCCTTACGCACGCTGCTGGCGGTCCGTCGCCAATGTGCAGTAGGCCAGGCCAGATGGTCGCGGATCAACTTTTGATGGCAGGCGACCCCAGCACGATCGAACTTCGTGAAAGGGAGGCGTGGCAGCCGACCCATATGGACCACGTCGGGAGACAAACCCACGACGGCGCTAACGGAAATGGTATACGCAAATTTGATGTGAGGCGGCTGTTCCTTTCAGTCGTTTTGGTGCTCGTCGACGACTATCGTTAGCACCTTGCGCCATAGCGTGGTATACACGTTCCACCTCACCGTTTCCGTTTGGGTGGGGAAAAAATCTGAACCCTGAGCAGCTGATGCACGGCGTTCGATATATTCGAGCAATTCTAAGGACCACGTTCGAGACGATGCTGCGCGATCATCTCCAGAGGGGAATATTCCAGTCGATAAGAACGTTAGCCGGACCCTCAGTGGTGAACTCAGCCGCTGTGGCTGCAAACATGTTGGCTCGGCGACTGAAACGACCAGCGAGAGCAATACGTAGGCATCACCTGGGGGCGCGACCGGGAGAGGGCCGAAGTATTCGATGCCGGCGGCGATGTCAGGCCCTTCTGGTAAGGGCATCGGTATGATGGGCCACCAGGCCGTCCGCCGCGAGGTTTCCGTGCTTGATACCACCGGAAGCAGCTGCTCATGCCATTCCACCAGTAGAAACGTTCAAACATTTCAGCGTATGGACGTTGAGATAAGTACGTACCTCTCATGATGCGCAGTCATTCAGCATTGATACGAGTTATAAAGAGCAGCTTAGTTTGAGATTCGTGTAAATGTGCTATACCGATAGATGACGAGTATGTCTTACTAGTAGTGTGGTATATTGTATATGCGAAATAAGTCACAGATAACTCAATTTTCACCCAAATGAAGAGTAGAAATTTGTGAACAACGTGTTGTTCGACTGCAGATGATTGTATGCCCGTACGCCGTCGTCGGTGTGCTTGGCCGCGGCGGTGGACGCGGGTGAGGTTATGCAGGTATTCGAGCGTGGGCAAGGTTGTTCGATACCTGCTTGCCTCTTGCTGCTCACGCCCGTCATTTCGGGGGCGGTAGCTCCTTTGCTATTATCCGTGGAGAAACCGGAGCTGCCGGTTGCGTACGCGTCTCACCGTGAGAGGTACCTGAACCTATTGCACCTGTCGCTCAAGCTCTGCTCCTCCTTCCCTTGGTCGTTCGCTCCGCCAGGCCCGTTGCGTCTAATGTTGCCACTGTCTCTCGAGTCACCTGCGCAGCGGTAGGATCCGCCGCCATGTGCTATAGAGCCCTGTTCAACACCCGGGTGGCAATGGTCCCGGTCGCCGGTGTGGAGGTGGGAGCCGTTGCCATTCCCCACAGAGCAATCTCCTATTCCTGGGTGCCGGTGGACCCGATCGTCGGCGTGGCTACGGGAGCTGAGGTACCTCTCCGTGGAACCATCTCCAACGTCTGGGCGCCGGTGGACTTCATTATTGGCGGCCCGATGACGCTTGCGGAGGGCTAGGTGCGGCGTCGGGTCGGGCCAGCAGGCAGCGGCCGGGAAGGCGTTGTACGTCTTCCGAAAGCTGATCACGAGACTCCGATTGACCGGCACGTGCCGTCTCTTTCCCCAAGAACTCAGTCATCTGGATCCATGCAATACTTATAGAGAGGTCTTCGTCTGGCAACTGATTCTTGAGGATGCGGGCGCAGGGAATCGTTCATGTTGCCGCCTCGATAGCCAAACGCTTGTTGCGTTTATCCGCCATCCAAACGACACTCTCGTGCAGGAAGTCGGCCTCTTCAAGCCTCCAGTAGGAACGTTGGCGGCAACCTCACGGGGGGGGTGCTGTCTTGACGTAGCAGCCAGAGCCGCAGTGGCGGGCTACGGAACGACATGTCCGGGGGCTGGCGAAGGAACGGTCGGAGCGGCTGGTAGATCCACAGCGGGAGCTGATGAAGCTAAGGGTATTCCCCCAGCCGGATATCAAATATCGGTGTACTGATGGGCCCGCTTTGTGAGTGCCGTTGTGGGAGCCTGCAGCCCTTCCCTGTCGTGGGAGGTGGATAGCAAAGTTTCCTGAAATATGCTATCGGCCGCTGCTGCCGCTTTTTCGCCTCTGTGAGCGCGATGTCCGGAGTCCCCCTCCTTTTTTTTCTGGAAAGCAGCGATGGCTTCGACCTGATCCGAAGCCCGTTGGGCCGCGAACGATGTCAGCCTGGTGGTGAGCCG
>JBBMHQ010049777.1:0-16426 GCA_037834295.1 Postelsia palmaeformis
GTCTCGAAAAAGAAGGATTTGGCTTTTCATCTAATTTATCCACTGGACCATCTCGATCGAACGGACGACATACGTACCAGCGCCGACTGCGCGGAGTTCGGGCGCAATACTCCGAGTACTGGTCGAAGTGCTACGGATTTCGGCCTCCGCATCGGACGCAGAAGTGGCCGCGATGGCCTCGCCTGGGCTCGGGACATCCCCCATCGTAGCAACAACCACAAACTGCAACAGCCGAATAATAACTTGAATCTCGGATGACAACGCCAAGCCGAGCAGCTAAGAACAAAGAATCTGCCAAGCGTTTGAAGCTCAGCAGTATTTTCCAAACGGTGGGCCTGTCTTGACGGCTTCGCCTCGCTGCGTCCCCCTGATTGCGACTTTACTGGTTCAAAAAAGTCCCAGGCGCACGTATCTACTATACAGGTACAACAACCCGTTTTGACATGGTTGGTCTACATCTCCGTCACGAACCTTGCACATTTTTCCTCGCACCTCGAGATAATATCGGCGTATCCTTCTCTGACTAAATTTTGCAACAAATTGAGCGACGACAGCTTGCGAAATACCGCCGTGATTGTGGTCGAGGTAACCTAGAGAACACACTTTCACCGAACAATCGATCGAGTCCGACACCACGGTTCCGATTTATCTCAATAGCGCACCAGACAAGTGAGAAGTAAAAGGGTGTGTTCGGTCAGTACATAGTGGGTTGCCGACCTCTTTCCAGCTTGTCATAGTTTTTCCGAACTGAGGTACACACGAGCACCCCCTAGTCCAATTTGTGTGCCCCGTCGGTTATCGTCCACGGGAGTGGTTAAAACCACCAGTGACTCGACCTTGCCGATGACGCAAACGTCAGTGCGCATCGCTGAAAAAACGGTGCGCAAGTGCTACCGCGGGCCCCCCGAGGAGCCGTATGGTTCATGACCAGTTGACATCCTTTCGCACCATCGAATAGGAAGCGTCACACATCCTTCATGGATGGTGTTCAATGAAACGAGAAGGTCGGGAAGGGGGGGGGGGAGGTCGAAGCAAAACCGCGGTTGCCGAGAGCAGGCAGGAACAGTCAACCAGGTTAGTACGGTATAAGTACAAAAACAAAACGCGTCTACAGGAACGAGATTGTACGATCTTATGGCATGCCACCGCACTGGAAAAGGCAAGCGTAACAGAGGATATGAAAGTATTTCAACCGAGAGAAGACCGAAATTCAATCTGTTAAAAACCACTATTATGTACCTCATTACCCCAGAGATGGGGACGTAAACAGCGATCAACAAACTAGTGAGAAAAACAGAAACAAACAAACAGTGAACATACAGCAACGACAAAATAACACGAGGACGTATTAAATAGCAGAAATACATACCCCGAGCGTGAGGTAAGATGGGTCCCGGGAGAATACCCAGGTTGATCGCGTCGCCGGTATTTATTGGCGAATATCTACGAAATCGGGCACCTTCTAACGCACGGTAATGGTGATCGAATATGACGTGAAATGTCGCAGGAACTGCGGAACTACAGTGCATGTGGGACAATACCGATAACTGGCTTTGTCGGGACTCTAAAGGCATCGCCGACCAAAAGAGCTGTGTATTCCTGAATTTATCGGTGGCAAATGGTGACCGATTCCTGAAAATATCGGTTGCATCGCCCCGGTAGACTAGTGGTTAGCTTCAAAGACCATTGGTATTGGTACCGAAGTTCAAAACCAACCGTGGTGAGACGTTATTTGAAAAAATAAAAAGGTACCAACTGCTGAGAAACCCTTCGTTGCGTGGGTAGGCAGAATTCGACGCAAGTCGACGAGGGAAGGAAGTCCTGAAATCTTCTCGCGATAAAAATGCAAGGCACGTACCGTAGTGGGGAGGAGGAAGAATAGCCTACTTAGTGACCCCGGATCTGAGTTACGACTGAAGAGGGAGAGAGAGAAGAAGGGCGAAGATAATTATTGGGATGAGAAGAAAAAATAAAAATGATGACCATACCCGATTTTGGCAATGCCCGTCTATCAACGTCAATCGGCGATCACCGTATACTCCTTCATCTATTAATCGATAACCCATGTCGCAACAAACGCGGTTACGCAGGATCCACTGATGACAGCTGTCCTATCATTGCGCTCCAAAAGCAGTTTGTTGATACGCGATACGTACTTCAGCATATTCATATACACGCCAATCGGCACCCTTTCTAGTCAGCTGTAGGATATACTCGTCCATTGCACCTGACGATTGTGCTGCTACGTAAGCGCAATGGGCGTTGCCGAGCACGGTGGCCCGTGTACCACAGCCTCCTGTGTATATCAACCAGCCAATATAAGATGCAACTACTGCACCAGGAACAATGAACAATCACTGTCGGCGACCATAAAACTGGGTGTTTGTGAAAACTTTACAGCATCGCGTTTGCCGTAAACCCCTTGTATCAAGCCTGGTGGGCTAGACCCAGGTTGTCGCCTCCAAAATTCACTCACCCACTTGTAACGATATTTACACACACGGAATCGATAACCGATGATCGGTTGGCGATCTATAGATCAAACGCGATGAACTATTCTGAGCATTTTTCGAGCTCGTGCTCGAGGGGGAAAATCGTCCAATTTTATTTACTACAGCAGTATTTTGCTGTCTTACGTAGACAAAAACGAACAACCTATTTCGTGAGAAACGATAACCCCACAGTATAAATTTTGGGTATATGCCGTAACTTGCCCGACTCGGGGGGCTTCCGCCTTCCGCAGCATTACGTTTAGAAGTTTGTCTCCACTAAAAAATATCCCCAGGAAGTACTACTCGTTACAACTACAGACGGACGCCGGCATCGCGTGGGCAAATATCCCAGGCAACGAAGCGAGCGTATCTCGCTCAGGCCTAGTCCTTCTATATTCAAGCAAAAACCAGCATATGTGGGTGTGCGTCCGTGTTTGACGGGGTTGACGTATTTTTGAGCTTGCATCGTATTCGGAGCTACACACCTTATCTGGTTGCCTTTGTAGTGCGCATCAGTCGTCAGCATTGTAGTTTCTGGAGATCTTTACGTATCTGCTGTGAGTGGGCAACACTTTGCCGCCGTATCCCCACGCGTTGGTTCTTGCAATGTTCATGCAATCTGGACTGCCAAAGGACTGGGGCTACGGTAGGGATTCGATTTTGAGTCTTTTGAATTCAGATGATGAAAAACGATCATCGGCAGTCACACGTGTTGCAACCTTTTGTTTTTATGATATTCACAGGCGTGGAACCTTATATCAATCTGCGGCGTTTCACACAATTGCGTGACATTTTAATTAAGGTAAATAGCGCCGCGCCCGAGTAGGGCCGCCGCGGTCGAAAAAATGGGGCTACCCCCTATAGGCTTGACCAATCAAAGCGGCCCCGTATCATACGAGGCATGTAAACTCATTGTTTGCGACCATCGTAGCCGGCCTTCCCGGTGGCTTGGTAGGTGGTCCGCGTGTCTTTCTAGATCAGTTTCGTGGGTTCAAGGTACACTGAGTGCATGCTCGCAGGTTCGTTTTCTAGCATACATGAATTGACTAGCGGAGAGCGCGAAAGCATAAGTGAACCACATTCGATTGAAACCGACGAGCAGTGGAAATTCTGAACCCTATGCTTGAAACACAAAAGCCACGTACATGGGGAGAGATGGATAGACGCCTGCGACCAGTATATCTTCGAAGGTTGAACCTTTTACGGGTGAGGCTGGAAAGTGAAAGTGAGGATCGAAAACGGGGAGAACTATGTTTTCTATGTTAGTCTTCGGCTTCGTTTCATTTCTCGATTTTTCAACCTCCAAACTAGGGTTTCGCAATGACTATGATATTAATATTAGTATTATAAGTGCAACTAAAACTTCGTATAATATCAGGGGCCCTCGAACTCCATTTTGTCTCCTTCTCAACACTTGGGTTTTTGTATATCGTGTGTTCAGGTTGAGGAGGCGAAGAGGTCCCTGTATCAGGACGAGATAGCGTATAGAGGAGTGCATACCGGGCCCCCTTTTAGTAGAACAGAAATGAATGCGCCCAATGATGCGTACCGGCGCATGTGTTTAGTACCCGCTAGGAATGAGCTTCTCAATGATCTTGCAGCGGCATCGTTTGTCGAAACACTCCATCACTGGGGCCTTCGATTTCAGGTATCTAATCTAAAACCTCCACCTGGTCGTGTTTCAACCTTTAGGTTCCCACCGCAAACGTCTGCTGATTCAAACAGCGTTATGTACCAGACAAACGGAATATGTGTGGAGGGAGGGAGGAGAGCTGAGTGTTTAAACTACAGGTGTTCGGTGCCAACAAAGTCGTGTGCACCACTGTGTGGCACCAAGATAATAAGAGGTAAACGAGATTTTCCGCAGTATCCAGGTTGATCGTAGATGCAGGGGAGTTGTCGGATGTCTGCAGGCTGTTATCTATTACGGGGGTTTTGCTATACTGTAGATGCAGTCATGCTGTCTGCTCTGCTACGCGGTTTGCTCACGGAGGGTTTAAGAGGGACACAGGGAGGACATTCTGGATACAGTGGTCCCTACCCTTTCAGGATTTTCCCCGCATCTTTAGGTGTAACCTCCTGATCCTACTTTCTCCTCAAGCTCGAGCCCCATACTCGCAAGGGATACTCTCGGTGCGGGATGGGTGCGTAGATGGGCAAACCCCTTCAAGTTGTTGGCACGTGCAGAAGATCAAGAACAATATGCAATGTCCCCTGAACATAACGGCTCCATGTAGAAAGTGTGGAAAAAGAAGAAGAAAAAATGAAGAGGCAAATGTGGGTATAGAAAAGGGGGAAACCAAGAAACGGGGGTGAGCCCTTATTTGGCGTCCTCCCTTGCTCGTCCCAACAACCACGAAAATATAGTGAAACCCAGTTTACGCCCGACTGTTTTGCGTTAAACGTCTCTCTCGTAGTCCACAACTACAGCTTGTGCACCAATCAATTGTCTTTGATGTACCACCTCTAGTATTTTTTATACTGGCAATTTCGAACAATTATCATACGCGAACGATCTTTCGTCACACTGCCGATGCAAAACTCTCACGTGCGGCACAGCTTCGATGATCTCTCGTCAGACATATTGTACCACCATTATACTATTACTATTGCCAAAGGAAATCACGAGCCGCCACGTGCTCTAATACTTCTCTAAGAGGTCTCCCTTCTTTCTAACTAATATAAGAGCTCACATGAGAAATGCTGAGACTTTCATCGCTGTCCCTACAATTACTAATATGCCACATCGAATATGTTCTGATTCTCATACTTATTGCGTATTTCCACGATGGTATAATCTCACATATGTGGCTTTCGGCGTCACTACGTTTGAACTCACTTTACCGTTGACTTTTAAAGATCGTTGACTAAATGCGTCACGATATTACATGACGTGAGGACTATTTGTTCATTCAGGCACAGGTTTGCAAGTACTTATCTCCACAGAGTCAGTGTGCATCGACGATATCCGTTGTGCGTCTGCTGATGGTAAAGCTGGGAAGTGTTGGCCAATACCGAGTAATCTTCCTTGGGATAGGAAAGATTACAACAACAAAAAACGTTAATGGCGTCACTTTCCTGTTTATCAAGGCGGTCCTTGTCCTCCGTTTATTGTACTACAGTAAAAATTTATGCGTTGCAATCACCAGCAACGCGAGTTCATCTCATTCGTTTTTATCGAGGGAGGACCGAATCCGCAACCCACGCGATTTGTTATTGACTGACCTCTTGTTCATACAATCAACTGACACCAAGGATCCTCGGGCTGGACGGAAATGCTTGATGGTGACCATGTCTTCAAAATCATCTCGGATATTTTCATGGCTCTGAAACAGACACCTCGCAGAATAGGCGCCCCACAACTGTATTGCAAACGACATCAACTAATAGAAGAGCAGCCGAGATTTCAATTCAGACACGCGCCGTATATGGTGCATTTTTTACTTATATGTTGAACACAGAGTCTCACTGCAAGTCAGATATTTCCACGCCGCGACGCTGTGTATCCCTGAACGGGCGGCCCATTCCCCAACCTGATGACAACACAGACGCGATACTTTCTTAAAGGTTTCACCCCGCACATATGATTACATCATCAGCGGGCGAAGGGTGGACGACGCCATCTTGTTCCGTTTGTTTATCTGCGATTCGGTCGCGTACAAAGTACGCGCATTACAGATTATACTTGAATGGCATCGTCACTGCCGTTTTCGTAGTCGTGGTAAGAGCAAAGCCTTCCCGTCGACCAAATGTGTGTTTTATGGTGTCTTGGTATGTTCTGCAGGCAGATACCCGAGCACGCATCGGAAAGGCACTCCTACTCCGATACCGGTCGAGTTTCCTCCATTTCACGGTCTAGCTATATCTTGGATAACCAAGCTCACTCATCGCCCTCCACCATTCGACGTTTTTGAATTCCGGTGGAATATTAGACTCTTTTTTACGGTACTGTCGGACATTCAGAAATGCCGAACAGTTCCTTACCGCGGGTGTTTTTTCTACTTCTCCTTCATTTGCGTTCGCAATCAAACGTGACACACTCGATGAGTATTTTACGTTTTCCCTCGTGTTTACTATGTAAGCGTTGGACCTCCACCTCTCTTGCGTCTTGATCACGCGTTTCGACAAGCCGCCCACCGCTGTTAGCGTCATTCCTACTGCTTCGCATCACGAATGCAAGGCGAACACATGAGGACTCTGCTGTCCACCGTGAAGAACGACTTCAGCTTACCAACTACGTTTCGACTCAACACGCGTACGATTTCATTGAAGTAGTGATTGGCCTCACGCCTAGGTTTATTACGTGGATGAAAGCTGGTGAACACTAGTTGCCAGATTTCCCCTTGACCACGTGTCGGTAAGCGACATGGGGGAACTGTAGTAAGCGCTTTCCGTCGAAGGGTTTGGTTACATAATCAATCGTTCACAGAGATTCAGTTGTAGCCCTGCAGTATGGCAAGCATAGATCGAATATTATGTACAGAGGCAACATCCTTTGGAAGCAAAACGACAACGTGCGGTTAAAACATGCGCTCGCCTTCTCGCGGGATGCGGTCGACAGTAGTCCCGGTCTTCGTGGGTCATCCTTCGAAGGGACGGCTTCGCCCTCGAAGCTTTGAAGTCGTAACGACCAGACCGTGCTGAGAATCACCGTCGACACGAATGTTTTGTCTGTCCGTCCGTGTGAAGACGACAAAGCACTACGAGGTTCAAAATATGAGTTTGCACATGCGCCGCCCTTTGGTCATGTCGACCCGCACACTGCTGAGCGAGATGAAAATGATGAACGCCTTCTACAAGGTCCCCGCAGAGTCAGTTACATGCCTCCTGATGGGGTACGACGTCAACCATTGCTCCTTGTCAATCGCCGTGTTCTGTTTAATTGTCGGAGTCGTCCGAACGTCCAGTATTAGATGATTGCCGACACCAACCACACGCACATCGACGAACTTTTCCACAGCGTAGTGGTCACCACGTTTGGCGAAGAGCTCAATGATCACGTTGAAATGAGGGGTCCGTGCGAAGGAGAACGTCCCGTCCCCTTCACCCCAGAGTAACACTAGATATTTCGTCAAGAGGAAGGAGATGAGCAGCCAGGCTATATTACACTCAAACTTATTTACACAACGCAGTCTCGGTAGAGCTGCAGCTCTCGTGTGTAGCCGATGGAAGTGTTCGAGCAACTCCGGAAGGAGTGGTGTCCAACAATGGCAGTCTCGTTGTGGTGCGAGAAGCAGGCGGGTTGATCTCAGCGTGGGAGAACCGATTATCGCGACACACAAGGCAAGTAGGTAGTTCGATGAGCGCTAGATGCTGTAGCGAGGACGATATTTCGGCGCGGCAAGAATATTGACAAGTTTCGCGAGCTGCTCGCGGCGTTAGTAACAGTCCACCGCAGCGGGTTTACATCCGTGCTGCAGTACATTGCGGGGAAGCTGTATAAGCACTTATAAATATTCGTGCATTCGGGTAGGTGATTCAAGGCAAACATGTTTAATCAGTTTGAGATACGCCCGTGCATGAATAACCCGAGATCATCCGAGCTCCCGGGGCTGCAATTTATTATTGTCGCGTCGCCTTCTCGTCTATCTAGGTGTCATGTTCACGACAATCGTTTGTTTCAACGTCCAATGCAAGCTAAGGCAAAGGGGTTCAGAGCTGTAGATTCGCCGGTCGCAGAGCTTGGATCAGTACATTCGCATCGCCACTCGCGTGCGCGCACCAGCGACGTCTCTGGAGATGCGATAGAGGGTGTTGGCCGGAGACGGGGCTACAATGGAGGGTTGAACTCGATGCCGACACCCTGGGCAGTCTTCGTTCACACATGCAAAGAGAGAGCAAATTTGTCTTTTTAATATGCCTGAATAAATGGGCATGGCGGTCACGACATTAGTGTTCACATCAGAAGATGTTCAAGGGCCTAATTTGTTAGCGAGAGTCTCCTTGAGAGAGAGAGAAACATGCCGGTTGTTCACTGGCTTAGCCGATATTGGGGGCCGAAACGAACCGCAGTCGGGTGCACTTATGCGTATACTAGGTTGCCTATCAGCTGCAGTGGTGTACACTGCCCCCAACCTCCACGCGCTCCGTCTCGATATCGACTAGAAGACGCGGTGCGCCGAAAATACAATGGCGACTCTTTGTATATACCGACATATACATCGGTGGCCCAGCTGTGAGTTGGACTCTGCGCATGTTCGATTGTGGCAGCCGGTTGGTTCGACTAGGCTTCGCAGGCTGAAGTATTATCGTAAGCATTCGGCGGGGCGTGATTATTGTGGTGAACGATGGTCGAGTTCGCCTTGTGGCAATCAAAAGTTAGCCTTGCCATTGCGATTTCTGGAAAAGTCGCGGCTGTTCAGGTTTCCCAAAGATTGCGCGTAGAAGTAGATTTATCGGTCACGGTTCCCATGGTTCCGTGTGCACTAAGCTGTTTTTCACAGACCGTTGACACAACCGGAACGCCACACAGAGTCCGCCACAAGGTGTCGTTCGCGATGCGTATATCGAGGTAAACCCGCATTAGCTCACGGGATCCAGAGGGTGTGTTGTCTCGCTGTTTATGTCGAAGCTCACTCATGGTGGAGCGATCCAGAGAACCCTTTTCCATTGAATCGAGGACGATGCATCACGCTCATTGCCTGAACTGGGGTGACATGGCCAACGCGGCTTGCGGTGGAACAGCGGGAAACGAGTTTATGAAACACCCCTACGATGTAAAGGTCAATTTTAAGGAGCGTGCAAAAGCCTATCGTTGTCGCAAGCGCGCTGACTCATAACTAGGCTCGTTGAGAGGGGTTTTTTTCGGGCATACAGCAGTGCCGTTGCCTCTATGATGTAGTTGGTGCCTAGCTTTGCTCGTTCCCGGGACGTTTTCCTCATGTTCGTCTATCGCAGTGGCAAGGCTGTTCGATTCGTGATGTCAGTTTGTTCTCCTCGGCAAGCACACGGGTTTGTCAAAGAGACGGCGGTAACGTGAAGTCCCGATGATGTCGCATCCCTACCCTTCGGTTTTTATGGGGAGCAATCAAGTTCGGGACTGCAGGATACATGAAAAACAGCGATTTAAGGAGGCAGGACGTAGGGGCGAGACAGTGCTTCAGGAGAGTGTCACGTTGCCTTGCGAGAGTAAAGGTGAAAAAGCAGTGCCAGCCGGAGATATTAACAAGTTCGGGTGGAAATGCGGAAATGCACAGGAAATGCACAATCAGCAGTTGTGATAGGTGGACTAGGTGTCAAAGGAGTCAAAAGTTACAGTACCCTCAGAGGTTCGGTCATCCGAAATCACTATATAGGCGATTCAAGGTAGGAAGCCGGGCGGGGTCATAGTGGGAAGATAGATTCGGTAGTAGAAGTGTTGGAGACCCTCAGAAAAGCGTGAAAAAAATCAATCCAAACGTTCGGCCGAAGGATCTTTGCCTTCACCAACCGTCACAACGATAGGAAAAATGAAACACCCAAACAGGCTTGTTCCTTGAGGGCTGACGTATCGAAAATACGTACACGGGATAGGATGGCGTTACCCAGGCTTTACTGGATAATGTGATACGACTGTGGGCTTCCCGCAGCGCTATGATAGCCTACCTTCATGTCCTGTCATAAATTAGGAGATCGGGCTATTTGTTTTTGAAACTACACGGCATCGTGGCGTAGGCATTAAGCTTTACGGCCACACGCCAGGCCAATGATATTTATTTCAAAGGTCACGTCATCTTCCTTGCTTCGGGAAAATATTTCATACTGCCAAACGTTTGTGTTCCAGTGCGAGCCGCGTGCCGGTTGTTTTTCCTGTTCGTACACTCATGCTAATGTTCGAGTCGCGCAAAGATTGTTCGAGGCAAGATTCCAAGTATGAGGAATCACTGTCCAGTCCTAAAGTTGCTAGAATAAGATAACAAACAAAACCATTAAGACTCGTCGGGCAACGAATCTCGTGGCTTGTGTGCTTCGTGTTCCACTCAGCGTTCCGAGCGTACCCGAGGTCGGTAAGAACCCGTCTGGGTAACTCCGACTTCACTTTTTCACCATATCCAGAGTAGCATATGGTCAAGCACAAAATACTCGCTGAACATCCTCAACCAGATGCGCACTACGAATGTACACGTCTGCAGAAATTAAGCTATGAGTGGCACATGGCGAGTACACTCGACATAAACCGATTGGGGGGGGGTCGGTACTCACAGACCTGTGCTTGAAGCAATGATCCGTACAACATATACCATGGTAACCAAAATCATAACTTACCACGCATATACAGAGGGCATACGCCCTGGGACCACCAACGATCAAGTGGACACAACAAAAGTCACGCTGAAACAATATTTCGTGGTATGGGGAGCAAGGAAAAGGGGAGTAAGAATGATCAATTTTGAAATGCGTCGAAACAATTCAAACAATACATACCACTACATCCATCCAATGTTCCGCCCGCAACCCCCCATGGAATTCTACGAGAAAATATCCAGAGGCCGAGGAGTCACCATGTTTTCATGGCCGAAGCTTCCTAATGTTGCAACCCCCCCCAATGCACAACAGGCTGTACGTATTTGTCTCTCCTTCTCTAAAAAACTTTTCAGCCACCGACCCGGAAACCTTCGAGGCACTCGTGAACCACCGTTTGTCTTATTGACACGCGATGGTAAACACGAACGCTTCACCGACCATCTGTGATTTGGTATTCCGTGTTCCTCCAACCTGCACACAATACGAACGATAATTATCGGAATAATCGGAATATCGAATGACCATGTAGAAAAAATACACATATCACTTGGCGGATGGATACCATGCCCACCAGCTGCTGTGCACGAAACACAGTCAATCCCCCTTTCCTCCGCGATTATTGGTCTCGTCATGAACCGCCCAGATGATCTTCAGCAGCAGAAGTGCAATCTCGTTCGGCGGACCCGGCAAGCAGAAGTGTCCATCTGTGCTTCCCTCGTAAGCACCTTTTGTCCAAGCTTTCATGCCCTGCGCCATGGATTGGATATTCACATATCTTGCGCCAGACGCCACAAAGCGCGCTCGTTGCTTGTCACTCCACTTTGAGATACGACCAGACCCAGAATAGGTGCTGAGCCAAAAGAAGGCAGTTCCAGCATTCTGCACTTGAATGGCGTATTTAATCGCGCTCTCCGCGTTCACCGGTACTTCATTCCCTGGATTCATTAGAATGGCGTCGTATGAGGACAGTGGGTCCATCCCATGGTCCTTCCTCGCATCGTCTAGACTTTTAGTCTGCCTGTCTCCAAATTTGAAGTGCACGACGGCCCCGTTCGGAAAAAAAAACTGGCTTTTGTCATCGTCACACCTAGTAAGAAGGGGGATCGTCGTGGGTGAAAGTTGAGCTCGTTATGAATGAGGATATCTATAGATACACTTAAGGGTTGGATATCCAAAAGTATTCGGGTCAGGTATGGCACGACTGCGGAGTTCCATACCACTATTAATACTCGTGGATCGAAGCTTTCGTCCGTTCTCAGCATTAGAAGCACGCAGCCAACTGCACTATGGAAGGTGCAATACTTTCGATGCGATGTGATAGATCATAATTGAATATATCATATTCGACACGTTTGATGCGATACCCCAACACTGCTTTGGATATTGTCTCGATAACGTACACCTCAGCTCCGGTCATCAAAAGCCCTTTGGAGTCTACAGGCAATATATGTCCAAAGGAAAAGACGTGACACAAATAGAGTGTCAGCGTATGGACATTGAGGTCCATATACGTTTGTATTGTGATGTGCCATGATACGAGTATACTTGGTTATGTTACGATATATCCGGAAAAAAACGACATGCAGCCAGACTTGAGTTTGTTCTTCGTTGCCGACGCACTGTATTGAAGTTACCTCTATCATGCTGATCGTAATGCACGATCGGGTAACGTTGCATATATTGTTTCGAGTACGCAACATAGGACGTTGCGGGGACTTAGCTAGGAACGGTTCAGGGAACCTTGACGAGCTGCTGTAGAATACACCTGGACATTATTTCGCGATCAGGTGATGACATCGCCAACCTCGATATCTCTACTGTTTTAGTCTCTACCTTTTTGTCTCTCGTCTCCTCTTGATCTCTGAGATCAAGATTCCTTCCATGAAGGCCATATAAGCCCCAAATTCCAACAATCACTTTCAATTTTCTCGCAAGTGATCCTCACAGACTCTTCGGTGTCACCCCTGCCATCTCTTCACAGGGACAGAGCCTTGACACATGCATCCATATTTCAGATCATGAGCCTCGTTCCTTCAGGTTATAGGCCTCGATTATCCAGGTTATGAGCCCCGACTTATGGCCTATATAGCGGCTGGTACCACGGAACGGCGTGTCCATCAGTTCGTCAAGTTTTCCAGGAACTTCAAAGAAAATCTACCAGGTCAGTGCGGAGAAAACGTTTTTTTTCTCCAACAACCAGAGGTCCATCGTCAAACCGACAACGTCGACATCGAATTTCATAAAGATTGTTCTACAGGGTTACTACAAAGAGAACTGCTTGCACGCTCTCATGCGCGAAGCACGTAAGAGGACTACTGGGGCTCTTTCATGCGCGTAGCACGCACGAGTGAAGAGTCCGATTTCACGCTTTTACGCACTAGACTTGCACTCGTGTGTACAACATGTTTTCACGCTGTACGCGTAAAATTTATCACTCGAATATTTTTGTGCCATCACACGCAAAGCTTTGTTTTTAACACTACGTTGAGGTTGTAAGCGCGTAACACGTCGTGCAATTATTTCTACTCATCACACGTAAAGCCAGTTTCTACACTGCTTCCACGCTGTAAAGTACGAAGACCGTTGCAAGACATTATTCTATGCCATCATGAGCTGATTTGTTTTCAAGCCAGTTTTCACGCCCTCGACCGCGAAGTACGGAAGAGCCACTTCTTCAAGTTCATCGTTCAAAACCTACACTTTTGCTGTAATACATGCAACCAGGTCTTTGACGAATCGGCTACCCAGAGACATATCGGGAGAACCACCTCCTGCCTATACGAGGCTTTCAAGCCTATACGGGGCATCCATTTCCAGCCACAGTTTTCTAGCTTCAAGCGGGAGGTACGAATTTAGACTCGGGAATGATACTCGAACAACCCTCTGCGTAACGCGTTTTCGCTAATAGCGAAAAGGCGTCTGTGCATGGGTGTACGAGAAGTAGCGATAGTGATCTGCTCACACTGCACAAAGCCAGGATATCGAGTTCAAAAGCTGCTCTGCACGCATCAACTTGATAAGGTATAAGCTTTTCCTTGCACACAAGCACTCTTCGTGTAACCTGCACCGGACGAATTCACACGATAATAGTGCGTTCATCGTTCAACAGCTGGGAAGCAAACATGGCACTAGCCATCACTTCAGCTACGGTCAACAAAACGGCCGATTCAGCGTCACAGACTACACGTCATCCACGGCTATGGTGGCACACCGCCTAGTTGCATCTACTCTATCAGCTTCTTCGAATACTGCTGTGACTACCCGGACTACTTCGCGAAATAGGTCTACTACTCGTACGGCCATCACCGCTCAATCTCCACGGTCTCAACGTGGCATGTTGGCGTCCTGTTCATCGCAGCGACTTCGAGTTCAACATTACTTCATACGTACATGCAGAAGGCATTGGAACCTGGTACTTTCACAACAGCCAGTTCTTGCGGCGTCTTCAGCAGTACCTACAAAGTTTCTTTCTGCACTCTAACACTGCCGGAGCAAATATCTGGCAGCATCAACGTGGTCCACACACCGCACGAGGCAACGTCTTCATGATCGAACCAACGCCCGCGTATCTATCAACGGACGCACGGCAGGATCAGATATCGAGACTTGCCAACGGCAACTTCTTCACAGCAGGTGGTTGAACTTTTCCTCTTCGGACGGCATCTTCCCGGCACCTGACACCACACCATCGCCGCCTACGCTTTTACCAGACCCAAGCTCAACAGCACCACCACCGTATCCTTCATGAAGCATCTGGCCACCAAGATCACAGCCGGAGCATGGACCAATTTTGTGCATCGCGAGCTTTTCGCCAATACAAGTACACTACGTCCTCAAGCCCGATTCGGAGTTCAAGGGGGGTCCACGTTATCTTTGTTGCAATTTTCATTGGGGACGCAAACATATTATTGCGCCGCATATGTTTCTGCACGAAAATCTTGGAATTATTCTTGGAGCACGGTCAAGGGGCATCCCGGCATCAACACCACATGCGAGCCGAGCAAGCTCGTCATTGTCATCGGAGCGATATAGACCATCGTAATCACCAGCAGCATTACTTTACTACCATCTCTCCAGGCAACTTCGTCCTACTATTTTCTACTTCTTCCGAACATAAAGATCATCACGAGCAGAAACAACACCTACGCAGCATTGCGCCATGAAGCAAAAGAGCCTCCGGCAATACGCCAGGTTATTTCTTACTGTTGAAAAAATATTTTTGCTTTCGTGGGGAAGGGTCACATTTATTTGCATAGCCTTCTTTCGGGTAGGTATCATACATACACACCCGAAACATGCTGAATGTAGTCCACGCATAATTCAGTACGTTTACGTACACACACAGTCTCTCTTCAATTTGGTTTCGATTCCTCACGACTACCTGGTAGTAAGTGTTTTAGCAGCTGTCCTAGGATCCATTCAATGGCGTGCAACTAAAAGATACTTTCTTCTTGCGTTCTCTTGTCTAGGATATAACTGGCTGGCCAACAAACAGCACTTCGAGTATTTTCCTTGACAGAATTATTCCCACCGTAGATAAACATCCAAGGCAAGTACCGTAGTGGGGAGGAGGGAGAAGAGCCTACTTAGTGACCCCAGATCTGAGTTACGACTGAAGAGGGAGAGAGAGAATAAGGGGAAAGATAATAAATGGGATGGAAAAAGAAGAAAAAGAAAAAGGTGTATTGCCGTACTACCTTTCCTTCTTTCAAGTACGTACTTACATGAAGGAAACCAAATTATACGCCTCTTCCCTATGCTGAATGAAGTAGACTACGTGTATGGCGTCCACCGTTTTCTCTTCTATGCTCAAGGTATCTCTTCGGGGGGCGCGTTGGGCACACAGCAGACGGGTTAGAGCTTGATTTTCAAGGGTATACATCGCTGGTAAGCACACCCATTTTGTTTCCTTCTTTGACGCGCTACTTGGTCCTACCCTGTGCTCATACGAGTTAGTACATACACATGTACGTACTGGACGTACGTCCCACTTTTCTCAAATGTCTCTTAAACTATACCCAGTATTGATTTCTAGACAAATGAGGGCTACTACGCACTGGTATCACGCAGTGCACGTTGTTTCTAGTTTGGGTATACACCCATCGACGTTTCATCGCTCTGCAAGTATAATGTACTGTTGTTCTCGTATCTTTAGATCGTAGCATTCAATTGAGCGGGCGCGTTGCAAGTACAGATCACACTCTTTGTCGTTTGTTCTGTTGTAGATGATAACACAACAAACAGTGGTCATGCAAAACCACGGTTATACCTGTAGTGACATGAATGTACTCACATTGTTACCGGACCTGCACATCAATGTTGCCACATTCGTATTTACGGGTTCTCTCTATAACCGCTGCCAACGCGCAGGTCTCGAAATGTTGCATAACTTCGCATTATGATTTTCTGAGTATCAGGTTTCCACACGGAATATGCCTTAGCTACTGACTGACATCACGGGAGCGTGTCATCGAATGGACGTTGAGATCCATATACGTATATATTGTGATGTGCAGTCAATGCGTACTGATACGAGTATACTTAGTGTATTATTATGGATGCGGAGAAATACGATACGTGGCAAGACTTGAGCTTGTTTTTTCGCGCCGACGCACTTGTTTTTTTTTTTTTTTGTTTTTTTCTCATCCCATTCATTATCTTCGCCCTTCTTCTCTCTCTCCCTCTACAGTCGTAACTCAGATCCGGGGTCA